>VZTJ01003652.1:865203-948388 GCA_013397795.1 Orthonyx spaldingii
GGCTGGTTCCAAGGGGATATTATTTTTAGCTCAGGAGGGTTAAAGGGGAAGGGAATTGTGCCAGAATCAGGTTGTTAGGAGATGGGGAGAGAGGAAAAAAATGCTGGGGGTGGGGGGAGATCTACAGTGATTAAAATTCCATCTAATAATAAGACAGAAAGCTGCAGTGCACGGGCCCAGCCTAAATTAAGCTCCTGAATTAAAAGCACTTTCCAAAATTCCTCTCTAGACAATTTAATTAGGCGACAGGTATTTCCACAGTCACACTGTGGTTCTGCTTGGCAATAAATAAAGACTCCAAGAATTCTTACCCTCGAATCCAACGAAGAAAGCAAAACAAAACTTCCAGCAGGACACAGAGCAGCGTGTGGTGAGATTGGCCTGGATCCCCTCCTCCCCATCCCACCCTGCCCAGCTCTGGTAATAGATGGTGTAGGAGCACAATCCTGATTAGGGATCCAGGAGGTTGATCTGCAGCCTGCTCTCTGATAAAGTCCATGTCCAGGCACTCTACTCCACGGCCGATCCATAGCCTTGGGGTTTGCTCTCACACGGTGTCGGTGCAGGATTGTCGTGTGCAGCCCTCAGTCCTGGCACAAACGATGCCATCCATCCATGTCAGCTCTGCTCTTTCTTACTGTGCCCCCCAAGCCCTCCTCCCTGTCCCTCTCTGGAGCAGTGATTAAGGATGCTGGATCCCCAGCCCCTCCCTGACAGCACAGAGCACTGTGCAGAGGGGATGCTGTCATCTCAGGCAGCTTCGAGCAAGGGAGAAAGATTAACTTGAACATTTTCCCTCCCCCAAAATCATCAAACCCTATATTCACCATTTAAAATTAATAAATCAAAGTAATTTAAAAGATAATAAAGTCAATTATTTCCTTTTATGGTACAAATGCTCTATGTAGCCCATGAAAACAAGAATTATTTTCTTCCCTCCAAAAAATCATAGAATTATTGAATGGTTTGGGTTGAAAAGGACCCTAAAGACCATCTCATTCCAACCCACTGACATGGGCAGGGACACCTTCCACTAGACCAGGTTTCTCCCAGCCCTGTCCAAAACTATCTTTGAGCACTTTTAGGCATGATGCACCCACAACTCCTCTGGGAAAATCCACCTGGACATTGCTATGCTGGAGAATTCAGAGTACCTCAATAAAGGAGATGCATTACTTTTACCTTAAAAGTATCATTTCCTTTATTTAACACACTGCCTTTTTTTATCACACAAGTGTAACAATGTAGGGCATGCACTGATAGCAAAAATGGGAATTTCTAGAATTCCCAGAAATATTCCTTCTTACAACACTGTTTTTCTCATCATTCTTTCTACTGGCTTGTCTTGTACAAATCTTCCTTAATTCCTCTCCCAAATATTTGATGCTGCCTTAACATTTTCTTGGAAACGCTACATGTGTGAAAATATTCTTAGATTTCCTTGGGGCGAAAAACAGAGAAATTAAAAATGAGGTTTATCAACAAAGTGTCAGTTGTAGGCACCAAACTCCCATGGAATATCTGTTGGTGGGACATCCTTAAGTGACTTCAGCAGTCCCTCTTGGAGGGTCATGTTTTCACCAGCAGGCTTCCCAGGGTCAAGGGCTGGATGGACAGACAGCTTGGACAACCTAAATTCGATTTAAGCACCCAGAAGGAGTGAAAATTTGGAAAATTCTTAAGGATTTTAATGTGTCTGAGTTCACTCAGTGCTCATGGGAAGAGTGGTTTTTACTCACATGGGTGTTCCAACCTTCAGCAAACACAGTCTCTGGTAACCACCAGCTACTGCCAGGAAGAATTGCCTAATTCTTCAGAAAATGGCATGAGTTTGCATTCCTTGAACCTCAGAGCAGTCCTCTGACTTTTTATTGAGTGGGTGTCTGAGTGCCCAGGTTAGGAGGATGTTGGGGACAAAGCATCAATTTTTGCACCAGGCTGGGAGAGAAGGGAGTATTTCAATTCATCCTTGTTTGTAGAGAGCTTTGAAATTATTCAAAAGTATCTATGTTCTCATTTAACGTGTAATAATGATTTCATTTAATCTGAAGGGATTCTTCTAACTGCAAGAGTTCTTACCCCATGTTAATTAAATATCCATTGATTTCTAAAACAATTGAAAACTTTTGTGTTTATTGAGGTTTTACGGTGATATTCAATATAACATGGTTCTATTGTATGGTTTAGTCCTCTCCAAATTTACCTTTAATAAAGAACAGCTAACATGTAGAGAGATTTATTTAAAAAAATATAATCAGATAGCAAATGAATCATTGTAAATGACAAAAAGGTGAACTGGTGGTTAGTTTGTCTGGATTTTTTCCTTTGACCAATACATACAATACATACTAAAATAAAAATAAATATTTTTAATCAAACTAGGTTTCAGTTCAGTCCGCAAAGGAAACATTGAGGTCTCACGTACTTATACAGCTAAGGCATTTTAAAGTACTATTTGGAACAGCTACTAAGTCTAAGAGTCAGGGCTGGAAAGCATTAGCCCAAAAATTCTCTTTAATATGGACTTGATGATCTGTGCTCTAAAAGCATTGCCTGAAAAAAGACCAAAAAAAAAAAAAAAAAAGAGAGGAAGAAAAGAAGAAGAAAAAAACCTATTGGCTCTCATTTACCTGAATTACAGCTTCAAAATGTGTCCCCCACGTTCACCATATGCACTGCTCTTTATCCCAGTGTTGGATTTCCCATGGTGCTGCCAGTCTGGAAAGTCAAATAGTAAGGCATGTAAAAAACAATGAATCCTGCCCATTAATTGTTTCTTTTTTTTCATTTGGTTCCTGCCTAGCACAACATCTTCCATCTGAGAAAGCCATTAGCACGGGGAAGACGGGCACTGAATAAGCATTTTGCTGGAAATGGGACATGTTTGCTTTCTTTGGAAGGTGAAAGTGGTGGAAGAAGTAGAATGTGACAATAGGGTGAAACAGCAAAAAAAAAGGGGGTGGAAGCTGCATTTTTAAAAGAGAAAGCACGTTTCTTACCATACAGAATTCCACTGGGATTTCCATGCATACACACTCCTACACCTTAACAGCTGCTTTGAAATACCCCTGTCCTGGTAGTAACACTATGGATTCACAGCCTCTGAGCTTTTTGCCATATGACACCATCACATGGTTTGTGTAGATAAATTTGGCTTTAATGTAAAGTTGAAGAAGAGCCCTGAGTGAGCAGAAAGCCCCCGAGGCTCCCCTGTGCAGGCAGGGCTGCGCTGCCTGTCCCACACGGCTCTGCAGGGCCCCTCGGGGCTGCTCTTCTGCATTTCCCCCCATATTTCAATCTAATTCCAGTCCTGCATTTCAGATTAGGCCAGACCAGCCTCAGCTTAGGCCTTGGTGGTGCTGCATGAGATGAAATGACACTGCAGGCTTCGCTCAGGTGTCAGTTTGATTTGCATGATCTGCACTCACACCTTCTCCTGGTGTCGTGCCATGCAAATATTTGAGGTAATTGACTTTCACTTGCACGGAACCAGGTAAACCATGAACTACAAGTGGCTGCATTCAAAAGATGCTTGATCCCCTTTTTGGAAGAGTCTCAGGAGGTGGAAGCCTGGAATGAATTGTGTTTTGGCCAGGACCTGGGCAAGGAGGATTTAGGGATCTTTTTTCTTATGTTGTGACCAGTCTCAAAGAAAGAACTGGAAGGAAGCTTGGGAGATTGTCTGGGCCGTGGGATGACCACAAAGTGGCATTAATTCAGTGGATGTCTTTGCTGACAAATGGTGATTTAACCCATTCAGAGCAGCCTCTGGCACTGGGGAATCAGCATCACCTTTCCATGCACTGCAGACAAGGAACACTCTGTCCCTCCTGTGACCTCCGCTTGTCCCTGCGTCTTGAACTAGACACAGACTTCAAAGACCTGGGGGAATGGTTTTGGATTAAAACTCCTCAGCTTAGAACAAGCTCTGAGACAACACTTAGTCTCTCCTTTAGTCACAATCTTGTGTGTGTTTTTGTTTCCACCAGGCTGTAGAAAATGTGCTGCTGGCTTGTAGTAACAGCGAAGCAGAATCCTTTCCACTGTGGCAGAGAACATGCTGGTTGGACAGCAAAAAGGTAAATCCAGGATTTGGCTGTATCCTGTATGTTCCTTCTCCTGCCCTCAGTTTCCATTCTGCAGTTTTGAAAGATTTGGAACCAGTTAGGACATACAAAGATTAAAGGGCCTTTCTGTCTCTCTGCTGTAGGCCACAGTCTGAGATAGGCAAGGAAAGAAAGTTAAATATAAACTCTACACACAGCCAGCAAATCTCAGGAGGGTTGATTTGTCCTCTAGGATGCTCCAAGTTTCTAACTCCCTTAACTTGTTTATCAGATCCTATTCCCTCAGTGTCTGTACCACTGACAAATTCTGATTTTCTTCCTGACTTGCAAGATCTATAGCTGTCACTTGTAGAGGAGAAATGATGCTGTGTGATCCATGTGACCAAGTCATTAGCTAAATCAGACCATATTTTGCATACTGAACAGCATGTCCTCACAGAGAATTGTTTGTAATCAGTCAATATTATTTATTTTTAAAAGTGCAAAAGATACCATTGAGTAAATTTGAATAAGAAACAAATTTGGAGAAATTGTAATCAGCATGTGAACACTTTGCAAGCAAGGAGAAAAAGAAACAGGCTAAATTAATTGATTAAATTACTTGCAGCAAGTGCCTCTCTCTGTGCTGATCTTCTTCTCAGTGCCTTTGGTATTTTGGGTGCGTACCTCAAGCCTGACCTGAATCAAACTCTGCTTTTCCAATCAGAGCTCTGTCTTCAGTGGGGATTGCCAGTCATCCTCCAGTAAGTGATGGGTTTGCATTGTCAGCAAACGATCATTAAAGGAGCAGGCTGATAACATAAATCTCATTTTCACTTGTAAACCAAGGCCAGACTTTAGGTGCAGTGGACACTGATGTATTTGCTCTTTGCCTTGCTTTTTTATTTTTTTGGCTTCCCACCCTCGGGACTGTGATACAGTTTTCAGGAAGGAGTTTTCCACACTCAGTAAGTCTTTTGTTTTCCACCTACTGAAGAAGAGCCAGTAACATCTCATCAGCTGTAGCTTCACATCCAAAGATGATCCTGCTATGCAGGGAGATTCTTGAGGATAATAACAGATGGGGGCTTCCACCTGAGCCAGAATAGCACTAAAGGTTGGAAGACTTGTTGATCTCAGCATGGAACCTCCCACACTGCAAAGCACTCACCAAGATGCTCACCAGACTGAAGTGTACGTGCCAGAAGCCTCATCCACTCTAAGAGCTTCCTGATCTTTCCATGTTTTTAAGCTCAACTTAACTGCCAGGAATCCCCAGGAAGGAAGGAAGGAAGAAAGGAGGGAAAGTAGAATATCCTCTTGCTCCTCTATGCCCCCTCAGATTACAACTCAGCATTCTGCTTTGATGCTTTGCTCTAAGAAATCCTTGGCCCACAGCTAGAAGCTATCAAGAGTCAGTCACAGCTCTCATTCTTCTTTACATCTCTGCTGGATAAGGAGGCTGTGGAGCTTTCCAATTCCTGCCTTTTGCAACTGGAAGATGAAATTTCCAGCATAAGAGGGCCTGGCCACTGCAGCAAGAAGCTGAACTGTGCAGAAGCCTGTGCTAGCACAGCAATCTGTACTCATGACACTCTCTTTGATCCACAGGCCCTGAGGACTCAGCATGAGCTTAGTTAACTATGGATTGGTTGGGGGAGATAGGAGGGACTGTACAGGGGGAAATAAAATGTTGAAAGAAGCTTGATGCTGGCAATTCTGACCCCAATATCTGCACACAGGGGGCAGCAGCAATATTGCTATAAAGGAGTAAAAGGAACATCTGGCATGGCTTTGACCCAGCCAGGGGGGATGCAGCTGGGCAAAGGGAAGAGGGTGAATCTGGAATTTCAAATACAGAATGAAGAGTGAGGCCAATTGGCACAGATGGGGTGCACTGCAAATGCTGTTCTGCTCCCCTGCTGCTGCCCATGGTGAGGGGGAGGAGAGGAGCAGTGAGCTTGCTGCAACCTGCAGGGATGGTTTGATTTGGTTCGTTGAGCCAGTGAACCTCAGAAAGAGTGAATTATGGGCAGTTTTGTGTAAACCACTTCAGGTGAAGAAGGAGGCGGTTGTGATTGATGCCAAGAATTTACTGAGCTGAGGTGAAAAGTGTTTGTGTATTTCAATGTAGCATGACATATAAGCCCTTCCAGTTACAAGGTACTACCCAGCACAAGGGTTGCTTTCTCGTAATGCTAACCAGTGATGATGAAAATTTCGGCCTGATGTAAAGTCTCTTACTTGAATTTTTCATCCTCTTTCCCAGCAGGGCTCTGTTCCTCATTCTTGGAATGCAAACATGGCTGTAAAAAGCCATAGTCAGTCTTCATCTGGGTGTAGGCTTGGGATTTCCTGTAAAACACTGTTCAGGACGGCTTTTCCAAATCGTGCTTATCCCAAAACTCTCTGCACTTACCCCTAAGCACTGTAGCAGTCCCACAGACTTGTACAACTGTGCTTCCCAAGTCCTTTCCCAGCTCTGAGCAGAGGTGGGTCTGCTCCAGTCAGGACAACACTGGGGAGTTCCTAATTGTATTCTTCCACTGAGAGGGAAACTAGCAGAGCTTGGTGGAAAAACGTGCCCAGAAAAGGAACCTGCCTTTTTTCTTATTGTGGATGCAAGAAAACTGTGGAGTTGTTTTATCAGCATAACGCAAAAACAGCTGACACTGAGGCTTTGAACACCCAGACCAAGGGGCAGGGGATATCAGCACAAAGGAGGAACAGCAGAGCTGTGAGCCACGTTAGCAGAGCGTGCTACAGCACACACGTCCTTACAACCAGGTTGTTATTTTCCAAATAGTAAGTTTTCCTTCTAGCATGTCATTTGACGGCTAAAGTAAAATGGAAAGTTAAAAAAACGTAAAGAGAAAAATACAGAACTACCTCATGGATGTCCCTACACAAGGCGTTCTGGTTAACAGGGGTCCAGTAAAGAATCCAGTGTGATACACACCAAATTCTCAAATATATAGACTTCTGTTAACCCATGGGAGAGACAAATGTTACAACATGCTTTAGCAATGAGTCTGAACGATGAAATTCAGCTCTAGCCAGGAGTGCAGAAGACAAATTCCCTTGGACACCAGGCTTCCTCACAGATGCAGCTCCTAGCACCATTTTTAGACATATCTAAAAAAAAAAAAAATGAGACAATTATATATTTCTTCCTCTCAAACAAAAAATGCTTTGACTTTGATGCAAATAGAGATTCACTTCCTCAAACGTGCTGTGTTTACATTCTTTTTGAAAATAACTCAACTTTCACAAGGCACAGATATCCAAGTTTTGCTTGGTGGTCTCCTAAAGACGTGCAAAGTATTACACACAACTGAGAATTGCAATTCTCCCGTCAGCTTCCCAGCATAAGCTAGGAGAATCTCAAGTTGTAAAATGAGTTGTTTTCTGACAGGTAACATCTATGAACACTGGTAGATTTTTTAGTCTTTCTTTGAACTATTATTAAAATATTAATATCTGAAATGACACATTAATGCTCTGGAAACACGTTGGTGTTTCAGAGACATGACAAACTATATTTGTCTGTGCAACAGTGTTAGACAATATAAAGATTTAAATTTTTTTAAGCCTTTTTTTTCAAGCTCTTTCCACTTTCATTGTGTCACCATTCTTTTTGTTTCTTTTGTAAATACAAATGCAGTTGGCATTGGCCAAGCTCTGCTTATGGTGCTGTAGAGAACAACAAAATTATGTTATTTCCTGAAAGAACTGAGCCAGTGGGCAGAAAGAAAATTATCGTTGTTTGTTGAGGATATTGTCCCAGGGAAGGTACTTCTAGTTTGTTGAGAAATTTGCTTCAGGGTAAGTACATGGATAGACACAAATTGGGTTCCAGTATCTCTCCAGACCTTTTGGCCCTTCTGCCTGCCTCACTGACAATTGAATATTAATTTTCACTGTGGTGATGCTGCTCTGAGCAGTCACGAACACTTGTGCACCTGCACAAGCCAGAATCTAACAATGAACAAAGCCTGTGAGTACAGGATATTAAAGCATGGATTTTTCACTCCTTTGCAAAGGCATACGTAGTAGTCATGCACAAAATTAAACATGTCGTAAATTAAGACACCTATTGGATATCAATGCCTCTCTGAAAAGTGTATCTGTCCCCAAAAGGGGAAAATCTACTTATTTGATCTCGTATGATATTTCCATTGGACTCTGTGGAGCAGCACTGGTGGAACTCATGCATATGATTAAAATCAGCTTTCCTGGCAAAGTGTTAAATATGAACAGTATTTCTAAAACCACAATTATCCTTAAGGAAAGGAAAAAAGAAGCATTCTACCATAGCAATCAAGGTGAAAGAACTTTTTCTTCATGTTTGAGGAGGAGATTTTTGAATACATAAATGTGTGAATGGAGGACAAGAGCCCCTCACAGACTTACCAGAGCTAGAGGTCATGCCATAAGTTATTGGAAAGGTTATTTTTGCTAGAGATGTAATATGGTTTTGAATTTGACCTGTGACTTCTCAGTTGCTACCCATGACCCCAAATAATCCAACTTCAGCTTCTTGAAGGCCATTAGGAGTAGAAGGTCATGCCACGTGCTTCCACATTTACAAGGTAAAGTGTTAGGCCAAATTATAGGCTACTCAGAAAATCTGTAGAAAATAAGCTGGTGAACAAAGCATTTCTTTCTGTTTTCCACCTAGTAAGATGTGTTTTCAGATTAACCTGTGGTTGAACAAGCCTCTAGCAGATTCTACTTCCTTATTTTTTGCCAAAGAGAAGAAAGAGATGCTAATTAGCTGCTAAATGTTGTTATAATTTTAAACACTCAGATATTTTTGATATGAAAAAATTGTTACTGTCATCTGTGCTGATACAAATACCCAGATTTTTCTATATTTTGTGTTATTTAGGAAAAGTTGAGATTCACTTTTTCCAAACTTTCACTGCAGATACATAAAGTGGAAATGTCTAAACACCTCCATATGAGTCAGTTGTGTAAGTTCTCCTACAGACTATGGTGAACAGCTAACAGTTCTGAAGAACAATTCATTTGTCTTGATGTGCTTGACAAAAATTGGTCATTAATCATGATTTACAAATCCCCACTTCTCTCCATTGACTCAGCCATAAATGAATCATGGATGACTGGATCACACTGTTGCCCACACTAGAGTTGTCTGAAGTCAGGTGAGATGAAGCCCTCTCTAGGTTTCTAAAGAGGTCCAGGGACCTTCCAAGGGAAGTCTGGGACAGATTCTTAAATTTTTAAATGGAAGATTTTTAAATGCTCACTTTTTCTCTCCTCTGTTAATTATCTGTATTGTGATTGTCTTCAGCAATTTATTTGTAAAGACATATTAGTCTCTTTTCAGATTTTGCTGCCTTTGTGATCTAATAATTTGCATAATTATTTTCTTCCTAAGGAATGCTGAAGAATATCTGCCTTGAACACTCATGCTAAGTTACAATAGCAGACAAACATAAGTATTTGCTATTTTTCAAGTGGGTTTCAGCCCAGAGAGACTGAGCCATATTGTTGGGAGTGACTGAAGCACAAAAAAATAACCCAGTCCTTCAGAACAGACTTAACAATTTGTTATTCTCTTAAATGAAAAGTTGGAAAACTAAAACATCTTTTCTGAAAACAAAGTTCCCCTACAGGTCTCAGAAATACGCACTGAAAATTGCTAAGTTTTCAAAATCTTAAACATCATAGCCTTTGAATGTTGTGTTCTGTTCACTGGGATTTATCAAACTTATTTTGTTTTTTCCACACTCTCCATTCTTTTAACTCCTCTTATCCCACTTCCCAAAAGCCCACATACTTAGTTTAACAAAAGCAACGATTACTTCCATCTATTTCTCCTCCAGGCAAGACGCTTCAAATGCACCACGTTTTTTGGAAGCTCTGTTGTCTGGGAAGCAAAAATGCACGTGAGAGCTGAAACATGCCTGTCCCTCCATGTGACTTCTGAATAACTGAGGCAAGCGAACAGAGATGTGAAACTTTGAGGAAAGGGGGAAAGGGGGGCAGTTGAATGCTGAATGAGTGGGTTGTGTTGCCTCATTCTCGCTCTCTTGTTACTGCCTGATGACTCAGCATCACAAGGGGAATAGTGACTCTGCAAGTTTTGTAAACCCTCTCTAGTAATTCCTTCCACATATCAAGTCGTGGTGGAGTTTTCTTCAAAAGCAGCTCGAACTGGTTTGACACCTGTCTTTGAATCCTGCTTATGAGCTGCCCACAGTTTGTGTTTCTCTCCTGCAATGCGGAGTGAAATGTAGAATATACCAAAATGTGGATGCCTTTTTTCTGGATGCTCTGGGGAGAAAAAAAAAGGGAAAAAACCCTACAAAAATTAACTCTTTACTTCAATGACTTTGCACTGTACGTATTGCAAATGTAATAATCCATACCATGCTGATGGATAGCTTTGCATTGTGTTGCCGGAAACTTTTTTCCATAAAGAAAAGAATGAACTCTCCTGGGGAAGTGAGGACAGTTTAAATACACGGTGCAACTCTCACATGACAACTGGTACAACTTCTCGAAACTCCCACTAGTGCCAAGAGCAGAGTTAGCAGAAATGTTGTACAACCAGAACACCCTCAGCCTCTGAAGTGCACTGCTCAAGGGTGCCTTAGGAATTTTTTTATTGTCTTGTTAGTTTTGATCGTTGCCAGCAGTACGATCTGTAGGATGTGTCTGATACAGAGCCTGGAAATGTTGCAGGCTTCCATTGAGAAGTGGCTTGGAGAATGTGCTTCTGCACATGCATTGCAGGCAGCACTGCTGTCCAGCAAAACATCTCTGCAGGGATGCTCTCAAGTCGTCTGAAGTCAAAAGGTTCAATGACAGGACATCCCCTAAAGCTGAGCCAAGTAATAATGTAAGCTGCTCCATCAGCTCCTGATATTATTCTTTTATTTTCTTACACTTGACTCTCTCTGAAGGATGTGGCTTTTTCCTGTGCAAAACTTCTTCTTTCACACCACCACATGAACCCCTTCAGGAAGTACATCTCTTCTCTTGTAAGATACGTTCTTCTCCTCCAGGCTGCTGAGCCACCAAACCAGGAAAGTAAAGGTGGTCCCTTCCTAGAAGGAGAGTACATCTGAGCTAATATGCTTTATCTAAAAGACAGAATAAGTGAGAACTTCTGTTTCTGATGAAAATGAGAAACGAACCCCCTCAAGCAGCATTGCACTAAAATAGAAAGAGATGCTTCTTCTACCCTCATTCCTTAGGTACTTTTGAGGTTAGTCTCCATTCACTACCAGATTTCTCTTCAGAAGGTGTCCTGTCTTGCCTTGAGTATAAGCTAAAATAGGATGTCTAGTAGTTGTTTCCTGTTTCTGCAGATGTGCCTTCACTATTCAAGGCCTCATTTTTAATTTGAGTCCACAACCCTGAGTGATAAGAACAAAGTTGGAAGCTCGTAGGAAATCATTTTGTTTAACTACTCTTTTGCTTCTGCTGTGAGTGGATGGACAGCAGTAAGAAAATACGGAGTTTCAACTGTGCCAGACAGCAATGCTCCCAAAATTCCAACTTCTATTAGTGCTAAACCAGTGGGAGACACCAGCATGAACCTAGCCAGGTGCCTCTGGGTGTGGTGGTGCTGTTTGGGGCAATGCTGGGGATTCCGAGCCTGAATGTGCAGAAGGATCCAGATGTTAAAACCTTAAACAAGCAGAGGAATCTGAGGGCTGTGTTGGGGAATAAAGAGAATAGTGGGAAAATGCCAAGAGATTATTAGCTCAGCTGAAGATTACGCATTTGCACAAGTAATTAAAGTATTTTGCATTGGATGCAGGCTTTGGCAAGTGCCACCAACAAAAGATTTCACACATGCATGCGTGAGTACAAGTCCATAAGAGCTTTCTCTCTGTCTGTCTCTCACACACACACACTCACACACAGGCAAACAGAAAGAATGAAATAAGCCATTAAGAAATATTTCTGCATAATGCAATTATTACAGCTGTATAATTGAATGGGGAAACCATTGATCTGTAGTAGAAAGGAAATTGCTCTTTTCATTGTGTTCCTATGAATATGTGAACATTAATCTCAATCTATAATCAACGTTCATTTCAAATCTGATTGCGTGCCACTAAACACCCGTAGCTATGCTAACATTATGTTAATACGGTTCAACATCATAGCTCCCAGCTTCACAGCACAAATATTTTTCTTTGGCAATCAATAGTAATTTCAGCTGAGTGGATGGAAGTCACGTTTTAATGGTAATCTTTCCTCCAAGCCTCCAAGTGGAAACTCGACTGGTACCTTAACACGGCCGCAGTGCATTGCATGTAATCAGATAAATTAACCTAAAAGAGAGAGAGAGAAAACACAGATCAGGAATAAAAAGCGGCGCCAAGAAGCTCTACATTTTCCTGATGGATTAAAGTGCTCATTATCATGAGAGAGAGAGCGGCTTTCAAGAGGGGAACTGAATTCCCTTGGCTTCGAGCCGTGGCTGGAGAGGCAGCAGGTCACAGAACGCTCGGCGCAGCCGGGGACGCCTCCGACGAGGGGGAAGCAAAGCAATTGAGCCAGGGCTGAGCTGGACTCTGCTGCCGAGAGCCCGGCTGGCCTCGGGGCACCAGTGTTTGTCCAGGAATAAGGAGTCTCAGTTTTAATGCTGCAGTGCACTGCAGGCTTCCTGAGGGACCTTGGGCAAATGGCTCATTGTACTTGTGCTTCGCTTCCCTGGTTCTGAAAAAGGACATAACAGTGCTCTGCTGTCCCCTGGGGATGCTGTGAAGATTTGGGGGTGATCAGTTCCTGGGAATGGGAGCTGCAGAGCTATGATGCATGAGTTAGATCTCTCTTGGCTTTGCTGTTTCACAGAGGTACAGCTGCTGCTGCATTATATCAAACTGCTTTATTTCCTTAATGGCATCTATTTTTAGGTATTTCCAAAGCCTTTTTTTTTTTTCCCCTGCATTTGAGGGGCCAAGCTGCTGGACTGAGTTCCTTAAAATCTTGCTTCTTTCTAAAGTAGAAAAAAACCCGTGATCATTGCAAAGTCTAGAAAGAAAGTACCAGGTACAGACCAGTGCCTTCTTCACAGTTATCAGGAGCTCTATAAATTCTTACCTCCATAAAGGTGTTCGGACATATGAACATTAGGATAGGAAAACATCTGCACTGATTAAGACCAAGGCTTGCTTAGCCCAGTATTCTCTTCTTTAAAGTGGATGGATAGCAGGAGTTTAAGGGAGCATGGGAGAACTGATCAGACATATGGAGATATTTCCAGGCAGAACCCTCCCAGGAGCTGATGACTCAGGTGTCGCTTGAGCTATAAATGTTATCTTTATCTACAATAAAGTGTTCTATTTCTTCATTACATTTTTTCTTTTCTTTTTTTTTTTAGTTGTTGAGTATGTGTTTCTAAGAAACCTCAAGGGGTTTTTTTTGTCCAAGAAGTTTTCCAACCCCTCTTTGAACACTTGCAAACCCTTTGCACCTTCAGCTTCCTCTAGCAAGAACTTCCTCAGGCCTTCTGTGTACGGGAGTGAATTGCTTTGGATTCTACTGATCTTAAACAAGATTTTTCAATAGCAAATATAGACTGTAGGTTGCCTTGGTAGTACCTATTTTACGTCATGTTATTTTTATTTCCTACCTTGAGGCAGCTTTTAAAGAACCTGATATGTAAATCTGTTATCCTTAAATCTGCTTCTTCTTGGAAGTCAGGTCCCTCCTATGTTCCTTAACAGATTGAGGTGTCTTGACTTGTGTGCCCCAAAAGGCTCTCCAAACAGTGAGTCACCTAAAACATCTTATCTCTGTTATTTTACTTAGGGCTGGATAAATACTCAGTGTCCCATTAATCCAGGGTTGCTTGCAAAGATGTTCTGTATGGAACAAATCTTCTCTGCTGTTACTCCAGCGTCCTGGCCATGGTCTCACAGAGGTCCTTGGAACTTTGCTCCAATCCCAAATGCCTTCCTGTTTCAGTAGACTTGTTTTAAGGGAACAGGGACCTCCTGAAAGGCTGTCATGTCTATTTTTGCAGATCATTTTATGAACCTTTTCCCTTTTCTAGTTCTCTCAAAGTTATGGGCTTTCAGCAACCTGCTCAGATTCACCAGGGAGGAAACCAAAAGCAGAAAGAAGAGCTCTGAAGTGTGTAGAGGTTCCACATGAACAGGCTTCTTTTGTCAGTGTGCACCAATTTCACCTGCTTTGGGCCAAAGCAGAAATCCCTCAAACGATTCCATCTTTGCAATTTAACCATGTGGGATTTTCACTCTGCGTAACACCAGAAATTCTGAGTAGTGTCACCTTTACCTGTTGGGGTTCTCTTTGAGAAATGTGGAACCACTTGGTAAATTTGTGTTACTAAAGGTGTCCACCCAGGCTGGTTTGGTTCTATAATGCTTTTCCACTGGCTGGGTGAGAAGTGTGTTGGAATATGGAATTTAAGTCCACCTTGGCTAACTTGGATATATCTAAGGTAGGCCCTTAAAAACAATGTTATTTCAAAATTAACAGAACATACTTGTGTGTGTGTAAGGAGTGAGGTTACAACAAAAAGCAGCCCCTTCCCTCCTCTAAACTGAGCCAGTTTCAACTGCCCTCTGGCTTTCCCCAAGATCAGGAAGTTGAAAATGTGACTGAGAGCCAACCCTCTCCCTTCTCCTATTTGATTCCTGTGCCCGAGCCACTGTGGATCTGACCCCAGGACCTCCTGGCTCTAAAAATGGATTCTGTACTGCCCAGGTGGCTCCTGTAAAGTGCAGAATTGGAAATACAGTGTTTGTAGTTGTAATGATTTGCAGAAGAGGTGGGCCTTTGGAAACAGAGAAAATTGGCTGCCATCACCTCAGTGGTTTCCTAATGTGGTCCAAAGAAAAGGAGAACCATTATCTCCTATTTGCTGCAGATTATTCAAGCCTTCTAGCAACTGGGCTAAATTCCCACTGGTGTAAACTGGATTAGCTCCACTTGAGTCAACGGAGATGAGCTGCTTCACACGCTGGCTTAGGATTTCTCCTGTTATATTTGAGCATGGCAAGAATAAAAAATTGGAGCATTACAATTAAAGTCTCTCCTATGCTGTGGATGGTAATCCATGCCTTTCCCTGTCCCCATGGAGCTGAGTTGTCTCAAGATTATGAGCCTTAGATGTTTAGAGCAATTTTGACTGGATCAGAGGTTATAGCCTCTGCTTTTTAACATTCTGCTTTTATTTTCAGGCTATGAAGTGTAATAGTTCACCATTTTGGTTTAAGTATCACAATAAAAGTCAGTGAGATGGAACAGGCAATAAGCAGCCGTTTTACATCAGTGCTGCTGAGACGGAGTGCTTAAGTCTTCATTAACCTACAGAGGAAGGAGTTGCACAAAAGACACTTGAAATAAAATACCAGGGATGAGGCTCAGGTCTCTTCTGGATCTGCACAGGCAGGCACTTTGGAAGGCTGGTCCCTGGTGGGAATGTCTCTTCCTGTCTGTGCTCTCCTGCAATAAATAGGAGGGTGAGGAAACCCCAGACTGGTGTGTCAGGGGCTGGAGTGCCTGGGCTGTGCCACTGCTCATGGACATCAGGAGCTGAAAGGCAGGCAGACTGCACTGCAGGGACTTCATAACTCAGGAATGGCATTTCTGCATTTGCAGCACCTCTTAGTTCTTCATTAGGCCCTTTATTGGAATTCTGAGGCTGCTGGGTCTCTTCTGACACGTGGTATTCTGCTAATGGCCCATGTCTCTACATATGCTCCAAGAGAAGGTGGGGAATACAGTGGTAGGTGGAAAGATTTCAGGTTTCCCTCAGCCCTTCCTCAGAGCAGAGAGGCTCCAGGCCTCAGAGCATCTCCATGAATCCTCTGGATTCACTCCAGCAGGTCCATATCTGTCTTGCACTTCACCTGCTCTCTGCTGGGGCATAGTTGAAGATGTGAGACTTCAGACTCTTTTGATGAAGGAGAAATAACACTTTCCCTGCAGCCCGGAGACAGCAAAGCTCAGCCCAGATAAAGGTATTGCTGCTTTCCCTCTTGCTGAACCGAGCCTTCTCCCTGGTCCCAAAAGTGCAGCATCCCAGCCCTGCTTCACACAACACTTTTCTGCTGCTTCTGTCAAAGGTCTCCCTGAGAGTGCCTCTATTTACTCTTCAACACAATGAAGATTGTTTCCCTTGCCTGGGGGTGGAAGTAGAAATGCTGAAAATTTACTGTTCTGGTTTATTGCTTAGAAGAGATTTTGCTGTGCCATGAGTGTGTCTCTGCCTTGTCCTGGGTTTTGCCATGTCAGACCACTTCCAATACCTTTTGCAATCTCTGCAGGACTTCTGTTTCCTGGGCTTCTGTTTGAAACCCAGCACAACTATGACAAACTTTCCAAGAAAACAGCCACTCCCTGTGTTTTTGATTCATGTTTACCCCATTTTCACGTAAGTTTGCTGTTTTTCCAGGCAAGTTAAATATCCCCTCCAGAATGCTGAATAAAGAATGGTAGCATGTGTTTTGGGTTCTTTTCCTAAGATAAAACTAGGAAGAAAAAAAACCACAAGGAAAACATCTGTCTTAAAATTGACAGGTATACCTGTCTGCTTCACTTATTTTGCTGCAGGAAAACACAATAAAATGAACCAGGTGCAAGGTGAAAGACAAGGTTTAGAGTCTGTTCTGTTTTCACCTTTGTTAGAGGTTTCTTAACTCACTTAGTGGAGAAATTCAGAGATATTTCTTTACCTGTTATCTAAAGTCCTCATGTTCCTGTTACATGAAAATGGATGTTACCAGGAATGTTGTTTTTAATTGGAATTAGAGGCAGTAATGTCCTGGAGTACACCTGCTTTGTCAGTCAGCATTGCCAAGTGGAGGTTTGCAGCGAGGTGGAAATGAAATGAAGCAATATTCCCACATCACTGTAGGTGAACCTGGGCCACTCACCTACAGCTGGATATTCAAATCGTGGCCTCAAGTGCCTCGTCTTACCAAGGGCAGAGAAGTACTTCATTTGCATGAGAAAAGTAATATATTAATGATAAGGAAGAGACAGGGTAAATACTTTAAAGACCATGAGGCATTTTGATGCTACCGGGGTGAAAATAATGTGAACAACTGAGATAAATGAGTGGTTGGGAATAAGTAATAAAATAAATAAAAGCAGATAAGTAAGTGCTTCATAAAGCTCTGCTGTTTCCTCAGAGAGGAATGAGCTTTCCAGATGTCCTGAGATTAGCAGGATGTGTGTGATCTTAGTGGCTACCAAAATTCCTGTTAGAAAGTGAACAAATCACAAAGGTTTTACTTAATTTTTATTTGTGTTTTTAGGTCTGAGTTCCTGAGTGTCCTTGCCCTGAGAGACAAGGACATGCTAAAGCTGTGCTGAAGTCTGCATGGTTTTGAGCACAGGCTAAATGAAGCACTTTCAACAATCCAGCCAGTGACTCAGTGTAAATCTTCTACACTGCTTGGAGATAACATCTAAAATAAAAGTGCTTTTTTCCTCTCTTTCTTCATGGCCGCTGTTGTCCTATGAGAAAGGGCTCTCTGTGTATTTAAACATTGATGAACTCTTAAGTAAAGAATCAAAACAAAGAGAAAAAAATAGTCCCCAGGAGTGTGTGAACAGCAAGGGCTTCTCTGCCTTTGCCCTGATTCTTCTTCCCCTTCAAACAGCTGTAAATCTTCATGATCTCTCTCCTTGTCCACCGACTCTGCTAGAGGCAAATGAGCAGGGACAGGCACAGATATTCAACCCTAGAGAGAGAAAATGCTAAAATAACCCCTCTCTACTCCCACTCCCCATTTACTCTCTCCCCTCTCTGGGCAGCCACACCAGTGCCAAGATGTGTCAGCACGTGCAGGGGTTTAACTGATTCCATTTTAGATCTCTGCTACTTACTGGCAGGACTTAAGCAAGTGAGAATTTTATAATGGGCTGATCAAAGATGAATGGAAATCTCCCCTTATTCCCACCTCAATTTTCTGAATGGCAGCAGCTCTTTCTATCCATCAGGCTCTGGAAAGGGGACACTGCCTCTCTCAGAATCGTTTCCTTTCCCCTATTTTTTAATTCCAATCATTAAAAAAAAAGGATAAAATCCATAAGAAGTGTGTAACAACACCACCTAGTTTGTGCCTGGGGGTCCTTCTGTAGAGGTGACAACCCATCCCATTCACAGGGAGCTGGGAAGCAGCACTGGGATGTTGCATTTATCCCACCCAGGGATGTGGCTGAGATTTCCCTGTGCTCCTCTCTGCTCCCAGGGATATTGGCTGTACAGACCTGAGACAAACACAGTGCAGCAATGATATATCTGCTGCAACTCACGTCTATAACTACACAAGTTTTAATGTGAATAGAAAAAACCAGCAACTGAATGAACTTTTTAAATCAAGAATTGAGACTCCAGAGGACTCGGACTATGTCGCTTGGTTGTTTGCTTTTGTGACAAGGTTGCTCTCTTTGTGTCAAAGGGAATTTTATCATTGCATTTTAAAAATGTAAGCTCAAACAATATGTTCTTCTCTTTAACCCTATTTGTCTTTTCTAGACACGGTACAACAAGAGGCAGTGCGTCCTATAAAGAAAAAAGGGCTTAAGAATTGGTATTTCCCATCATATCATTGAGGTGATGCAGACCATGAAGACATCACCTTGATGTATATTTAGCTAAAAATTCTAAAATTGGTTCAATTTTTGGCATTTAGCACCCGGGGCCTGGTGGTTGTGCCTCAGTGGTGGATTTGAACACAGAGCAGGTCGGACACAGGCGGGACTCCAGATGGCCTCTAATGCAGTGATACAGAAATGAAAAATCCCTTATGGGCTGCTGAGTACATGGTGTATATTTTAATCAGCAGTTAGATGGCCTGTGCAGTGAGCACAGCCAGAATATCCTTTTATTTCTCTATGAGAGAGCTCCTGTGCCTTTAACCGAGTGTGACAGTTCCTTAACCGCCGTGCCCCCCACCAGAGGTTCATTTTCTTCCCCTGGGACATCACTCAGAGTAATTGTCCCCAGTAATAATCAATAAATCCAAATTATCTTGAATAAAGCCAGATTTATTTAACACAGTGTAACAAATAGAAAACCAGAAAGAAAATCCATGTAAATACAATTTAAAGAGAACAGGCTTGTCTGAGACTATGGACTATGTAGTAAGCACTCCAGCTGGCCAAGATATTTTACAACACTATGTAGAGACCAGCACATTAACCCTTTGGATTTAGGAAAGTAGATTTTTGACTTGGGAAAACTGCAGGTTGCACAGGACCTTCTTTCCTAAAAGACCCTCTCTTAAATAAAAATTTCTTGGCTCTCCACTTTGTTAACTTGCTGAGTAAATAAGAAATACTAAAGATGGAGATTTATTTTTAATATGGGAAGCCTTTTTTTTTTTTTGGATAATGCTACTCTGGAATTTCTCATGGAAATGCCTTAAATATTTGTCATTTTCATCCCTCAGATGGGAGGCCATCAGAATATCTAAAATCATCTAGTGGCCCTACAACCTTTGGATTCCAATGGCACTGGGATCAAATTCAGGCAAAACAAATTTGTACATCAGATTTCCTTCCCGTAGCTTAGAAATCAAATGCCATTCCTGGTTCTTTCATCAGCTGTTTTTTATTTCCCTGTTCCTAGAAGTCAAGTTCTCAGAGGCTGTGATTTCAAAATGCCATTTTCCTGGGCCTGCTGGATTCCAGTACTTCTTCTCCATTTCTGTGGTGACAGACATTTCTCCTAGAGAACACTGCTGAGGCTCTTTCTCCAGCTAATTAAAATTTACACCTACAAATTATCTCTACGGTTTGGTCTTTGCCTCAATCCTTGAACACACATTCATGGTGGTCTAAGTGGGATTCCTCCTCCCCTGGACCACTCCTTCAGTTGCTCTTCCCCCAGAATGTCCTTTATTATTTGATTCGCTATGCAGTGAGAGTCTGCATCTTTCAGAACCTTGTAAGGGATTTCAGCTGGAGATGCATTCGTAGTTCTGTTCTTTCAAGGACTGGGTATTTAAAGGCTGATTTTCCAAGCTTCCCATGTAAGATGATTGTGCTGTGATGCCATCCTTGAAGTAGCCTCTGTTGGCATCCCAGAGATCAATTATAATAAATTAGTCTTTGAAATTTTGATGGTGACTTGGTTAAAAAGGAGGCTTCCAACTTTGGTGGTTTAAGTGTGATTTTTTTTGTTGTTGTTATAATTTACCGTAGTGGTCAAGCAAATAATTTCATGAACTTTGGGGAACTGATTTAATTCTATGTGTTCATGCCTCCACGTTGAGGTTCCATGAGGATTCAGCACTAAGGTATCAGGGCACGTTGCAGCCTTTCCCTTTCCTCTGAAAGCCTTTAGGACCTTCAGAACTTTGAGAATCATTCCTCTGCCAACTACAATTAAAATCAGCCAACTGTTTCAAAAGTTCGGTGTGCTTATGCACATGCCCAGAGCATGAGTGTGCAAAGCTTATTCCCTCAGAGAGCAGAGATAAAAGGAAATTGGCCACTATAATTGAAATTGATAAAAGTATTCAACATTTTTTAACAGAACAATTCAAGACTACTCTTATCACATTCTTGCTTTTTCGCAAAAAATTGTAGTGACCCACATCCTCATATTTGTTTATGTCACTGAATGCAAGATTGTGATAAGCAAAAAAGTATGCAGTGTACCCCAAAATAACTGCGGATGTAGATAATCGCCCCTCTGAAAACCTTGTTTGACCAGATTATTGTGCAGCTCCCAATGTGTGTATTTAGAATTTGTGGGCAGCTTTTAGCATGCACACAATTCTCTTCAGACGCATTCCTTCTCACGCCTGACCTCCGTTTTACATGATTTTAAGCTGTTTTCCTTTTAACGTGAAGCTATTCCCAGTGCTTTTCAACAACATATTTAGCATGCCATTAATTTTTTTTCCCTTCAAATCTCATTCCATCTGATAGCCTGGCAGCTCTGACTATAACCAGTTTTCCTTCTCATTACCAGTCCTTTAAAAGGGAGGAAGAAGACATCTTCAGGGTTTCGTTACCTTTCTTCTTTCCCATTGTGAATTTCCTACTTTGTCAAAAAAACCACGGAGATTGTTGTTCACAGTACGCATCCCACTGACAGAGAGAGAAATAATAAAACCATAATGCTCAAATTGAATCAACTGCTGTCATTGTGTTGCAGATAATTGAGCATATTTTCAGAGTCCTCCTCTGTGGGGTTTTTTTTTTATTTTTTTCTGTTAAGTCGTCCTCCTTGCAGGTGTTTTTATTTGAGGGTGGGGGGAGGATGCTTTTTTCTTTGCTGTGTTTCTGAAGCACCAAGGGCACAAAAGTTACCAGAATTATAACACAGCCTTTGCTGCTTTTCTTGGGGTTTACCAAGTTGCTACAAGGAAGGTCTGGTCTCATCTTTACCCCCATATTCTGCCAAGTGTTAATATCAGAGCCTTAACAATCAGTGTAACAATTGTTAAACAAATTTTTCTTGTTTTCCTTCCCCAAGAAGAGGTGCAGTTTGGCTTCTTGGCTCCCTTCTTATCTTTTCACAGAGTGGGCCTTAGAAGTGAACTCAGGAATGAAGTCTCATCATACTTGGCACAGGACAGGTTGATTCATTAAAATCAAGCTTATCTGAGTGAAAGGGTGAATTTGAGCTTAAATTTTTAATTTTTAGGTGTTTCCCAAGGATTTGCTTTAATTGCCAAAACCTCTAGTCTGTCTGAATTATTAAATGAAAATATTCTGAATATTGTTCTGAAGTGATTCTTTGCATTTTCAGAATTGCCTTCCATTTTCAGTAGAAGATTTTACATGTTCGTTGGCCAGATCCTGCATTAGGGCAGACTTCTGTTCATAAAAGTACTTGAAGAGAGTTGTTTTTGTATTGTCGTCCTAGTTTTGGATAGGAAAATATTTCAAAGTACAAAATCTGATGGCATGGAAAACACTTTCCTTCCACTTCACTTTTCTGAATAACTGCCTCTGCTGAAATACTATTCCGCTTCTTTTACTTTTTCCTAGTGCCCATCAATAATTCATTACATTATTAGGAAATGGATAAAGCTGGAATAAATCATTTAATACAGTATTTTCCAAATTCATATCGATGTGAGTTTGAGTGTGTGGGATACAGGAAGGTGATTAACATTTCCAGCAAGTAAAAGAAGCAGATGAACTGTACAAAACACTCAGTAAATGCCATATGTTTGGCAGGGCACTTTCTGGCTCCCTGGACATGGCACAACCCAAATCACTAAAAACTATGAACATACAGACCCAGGCACTGTCTGATGTGGCTGTGCATGACCAGGCTGTGAATTACTAAAGGATTTAAACACTGTCCAGGGCTGATGGTTGCTTTTTTCCTGAAATTTTAGGTGCAGCCTCTGATGTTGTACATCATCATCATCATCTAAAGCAAGAGGGTTTCAGCCCCTCACAACTTTCAGCTCACATATGTGGAACAGATTTTTTAATAGAGCTCCTGTCTGTACCGCCAGTGTGGAGCTAGACCTTTGTAAGTCCCGTAGTCAGCAATGTCAATCAGCTGAATAAAATTGTGCATGTGCTGAAATGCTTTGCTGACGGGGAAATGCAGGCTGCAACAGCTTACAACCTGCGGGGACCCAAACTGGGAACGGAACATGAAAACCACTGTAACATCCTCGCTCCCAGATAATTTCCCCATCTTTCAGTCTTCCTGAAGGCTGCAAAGCCTCCCAAACATGCAGACTCTGCCCAGAAATCTGATCAGACCTCAGCCCATGCTCACGGACATCACAGGAGCAGGCATGTGGTACCTTCCTGGTCAGTTAGGAATTGCAGACAGAGCTAAGCTGAGACTGGCTACTGAACTTGAGGTCAAGTTTAATTGCTCTAAAGCAGTGCCATGGGAAGGAGGGGTTTAGTTAGTTTCTCCAATGGAGCTTTCAGAAAAGCAGCCACTGACTCAGCTTATTTAAAACTGCCTTAGGAACATGTGGTCCACAGGGCAGAGGTGCCCACTTTAAAACACTTTGGTCATGGATGCCCATTCCTGCTTGATTTAAAGGAATGTGAAACAGGTAGTTGTTTGACAAACCAGAATGCATTCATTCCATGCTCTTTCCCCAGCTCATAAGCCATGCTAATGGTATTAATAAGGATTAATGGAGGCTTGAGAGAATTAGCAAAGCATCCTGTATGTCAGCCCCTCAGCAAAGCCATGTCTTAAGATTTATTACATTTACAAACACTTCTCACCAAAAAAAAAAAAAAAAAAGAAAAAGAANNNATTTATTACATTTACAAAAACTTCCCACCAAAAAAAAAAAAAAAAAGAAGAAGGAACCCAAAACCCCTCCTGCAAGCTCAGAGCTCGTGGCAGAAGAGTTGTTCAGCTGAAGGGAGGTGGAGGACCCTGAAGCCAGGCAGAGGAGAGGAGAGAAGGGCAGCTGGGGGAGTGCAGGAGCTGGCAGGGCTGGCTCAGCCCGGTGCCAGCGCCGTGCTCCGACGTGAGATCCAGCTGGCAAAGGGGAACTGCAGAAATAATGCTCTCTTGCTCAGCAGATCTGCTCTTAATTACCTGCCTGTAAATCAGGATTCATTTAATAAGTCTGGGGAGCTGGACAGTGTGTAGGCTACAGTACCTGCAAGCTGAATTTCTCCGCCCTGGGTACGTGCATGTTTCAGCTGTTACTGTGAACACCTTTTCTTAAAAATTCTACATTTTACTTCACAATCCAGAACTGAATCTGTCTCAAAACATAAAGTTGAGTTCAAATAATGATTTGTACCACAAACAAAAGGATTTCAGCTGCAGCAGCAGGGCAAAGACACCAGCTCCCAGCTGCAGCATGGGGCCAAATGCTGCCCTGAAGTCCCCAGTGCTGAGGTAGGAAAATGAGCAGGAGTGAAACAGTGTAGTAGTCTGTGTATATGAGAAATACAAACGAGGAAAGCTTTTCTGAATAAAAGAAAAACACCCAGCCTGATAAACAAATGTTTTAAAAGGCCCTTGACACAGGTCAGTTCTAGACATTAACAGTCCCTGGCAAAACTGGCTTAGATGAGACCAGTCAGAGGTGCTGATTCCAGCTGAAAACTCAAGTGCTGAGTGCTTTGGGTATTTTATGTTGTCTTTACATTGTTTTTCAGAGTTGCAGGATGGCATATTTTATTTCAGAAGAGTTGAATGTCAAGGCCCTGTTTAGGTGACTTTAGAAATGTGTTTAGATCAGAAAACTGCTTCCTTCTCCATTGGTTTCTGAACCCTCTTAAAAGTAACCCATTCAACTTTTGACCCCAGAGTTTATCCAACTTTAGGCCACTGTATCCCTCCAGCAGCAGCCCTTTGGCTTCTGTAAAGGATGAGTGACTGGCTGTCTATCACAAAAAAATGAGCCTTTTCCATCACTGTCTTCATTTCTAATTTACATCCACTGGCACTTTCAGTTATCTTCCTAATTTTTGTCTCCTGAGAAGGAAGCTTTTCATGCATCCATTGTTAAGTAGAATCACCGGGAATTTCCAGAATAAGGAGGGAAGGAGAAGAAGAAAGAAAAAAGCAACCTTCTTTTTCTAAAAAAAAAAAATTCTTTTTGTACTCCAGCCAGATGGAATTAGGGCAATTGTTCACTTGCAAGTACTATGGAGATTAATGAGGTCCAGAGGCAGAGCCATGAGAAAATAGAAATGTAAAAAAGTGAAGTTTCCAAAAATACAGCCTCCACGATACCATAGGGATGGATCAGATTGAATGTTTCATCTCATAGCCTGACTGGGCAGGCTGCCTCATGTTCTCAGCTTATTAAAAACCTGAACCCTTTTTTCACCCTCTCAAGCCAACCCCAGTGAAAACAGAGCTGATGCTCACGACTCGCAGGTCTGTAGCCAAAGAGTCATGGCCCTCACTCGGCCAAACGTTTAAGAATACTTTTAAATTCATCTAAATGTTTTAGACTGTTCTATTTGCATTTCTTTGGTGAGCTCGCTTTGAATTAGTGTGTTGTTCTCTGAGTTCTGTGAGAGAGGGAGGGAGCACTGGGAGGCTGCTGTGGTTACACTGGGGGGGCAGATTTAGATCTGGGCTTCCTGGCTTGGGCCGCTTCACAGAGGTGCCCTGTGACCCCAGCAGCACACACAGGGACTCAGCTCCTGCTCCTGCAAACACAGAGATGCTTATAATTGATTGGGATGTCTGAAACTCCACAGGGCTGAGTCTTTCTCATCTTCCTCACCAAGGCCAAAATGATTGCAACCCGAAATGCCAGGATTGCACCCTCCATCGCTATTCCTGCCGGAGCTGGGAAGCTTCCCAAGGCAGGTTAAAAGCTGTCCTGTGAAGGGCTGGTGCCTCACTCTTGCCTGTGAAGTGATTTCAAAGCAGCAGAGGTGATGTGCAAAAGAAAACAGCAGTGACCCACCTGCCCACGATCTATCCAGAGAGGTGTGAGAGGTCTTTAAGCTGTGTACCTGAACACACAAAACAGCCCTGATGTGAAAGGTCTGGAGACAATTGGTGCCTCCTTGAAGTTCCCGAATAGTCAAGAGACTGTTATTTCAAGCCAGTGGAGAAGAATATCTGCAGAAGAGTAGCTCAGGCTGTGGGTCCAGCTTTCCTACACACCCATGGTCAACAGAGCATCTGAGTCTTGAAGTTGTGTGTGGAGAAAGAACAAGGAGAGGGGCTTAGAAAATAATACTTTTGTTTTCATACCTTGTTCCTTTCAGGTGTTTTTTTTTAAACAGTTCCTATTCTGCTAGTAAATCCAAGACAGGCTTTATTAGAGCAGGAAATACTGTTTAAAAGTGTTGCTTTGAACCATTAGATGTGGTTTGAAACTTGCTGTGTTAACAAAGCATGGAGAGGAAAACTCATGAGACAGCTACTAAAAAATTTCAATACTCAATGCATGGGACAGTTAAATTTAAAGCAGCTTAAATGACTCTTGTGTTTTACCTGCTGTTGCTGCCACACACAGATCTTGTCACTTTAAATCTTCATTTGGCAATTTTCTGTTCCATAACTGTAGGGTATATACTTGGATCCACAGAAGTATAATATTCTGACAGCTGTTTCCTTTGCTAGCAGTTTATTTAAGCACATTATTTGGTGCAATTTAGACCTCATTCAGAACTACTTCAAAAACTTAAAAGGACTCATTTCTCCCCCTGCTTGTCTGTCTGTCTGATACCACTCCAGTCATCAGAGCTTCCAGTTCACAGTATCATTTCAGCCATAGTTAATCAAACTCAAAGAGGAAAGGCATATGCTTTCAGGCTAGATTTAACCTTTATACGGGTGCCAGAAAATCTTTGGATATAGAAAGAAATAAGAAGAAAATGCTTCTGCTGAGAATATCAGGAGGGTATCACTTCCATTTATAAGGGCTGCTCCAGAACTTGGAT
Source organism: Orthonyx spaldingii (assembly GCA_013397795.1). Classification (NCBI taxonomy): domain Eukaryota; kingdom Metazoa; phylum Chordata; class Aves; order Passeriformes; family Orthonychidae; genus Orthonyx; species Orthonyx spaldingii. The sequence continues at coordinate 891,594 of VZTJ01003652.1, forward strand.
TATATGAAGCAAATTAGCTGCTTTGAATGAAATATGGTTTGGGTTTCAGATTCTATAGGAAATTCTTGTTCTTTATGCACTAGCTCCTGGAGCTCAGATATACCCTCAGACGTGCGGATATCCTTGGTACATAACTCCTGCTGAAAATAGTGGGAGTTCATTTCCTCAGCACAGAGAATAAGGAAAGTTTTTTGCAGTGATGTGGTTGTACAGGAAGAGAAGGAAAGAGAGGAGTTATCTACAAGGCATGGCAGAGGTTTGTGAGATAGGAGAGGTGGCAGAGGTGTCCCTGGCCTTGCTGTGTTTTCTGCCCAAGGGCTGGGAGGGAGCAGGGTGCCTGATGTGGCTCCTGAGGTGACACAGCACCCAGAAGGGGGGAAGGCACAGCTGCTTTCAGGAGGGTGCAGCACACACAGCCAGGTTGAACAAAGACCCAACTCAGTCTGGACTCACGCCCAAGGTTTCCTGAGGCCTGAACAATCATCGAGTCTTGTTTGCTGCTTGAGCCTCTTTGCTGTGCAGGGAGCAACCAGGAGCTTTGGGAGCCACGGCAGTGGAATTATTTTGCAAATCGTGCTAAAGGAGAGCCATGCCGTGTTTCCCATCTGCCCCCACCCCAAAGCTATACATGAGACAGAGAAGTCCAGGTCTGTGCCTTGAAATCCGAGTTTCCAACCTGGTTCCTGCCCCCTGGCAGATGGCAGGAGCTGTACATTGTCATGCATCGCTCCTGCAGCCTCCAGCCCCACTGGCTGCACCCCGCACCTCCTCCTGCCCCGACCTGCGTGTGCTGCAGGAGGGGCTGACATCAGGCTTACTAATGTGGCTCCAAAGCCAGAGATACCCATCTCCCAGAAGTAAATTAAATTAACCAGATTTACGCAGGCTTTCACCGCGTCCTTTGGGTTTTCCAGAGGGATGCCAAGATCTGGGGCTGAGCTGCGTGCTGGGAGAGGCAGGAAGGTGGAGGGGAAGCTGGAGGTGTCCATGGGGAGCACAGCAAGGAGGAGATGTCTTTGTCCACTGCCTCAAAGCCAGGTTTGCCTCTTCCTGGCAGCTGGCAAAGGGCTGTGGAGTTTTGAGAGGAGCCCTGCCCCACTGCAAATCTCAAGACAATCTTTGACTGGGTAACAGGTCCTTCCAGGTTATGTCTGCTCCTACTCTCCCTGTGCTATCAGGCTGCATCTGATGTGGGAGCTCTTCCTCAGTTAGAAACCAATTTGTAGCGGGCAGCGGAGTGTTTGGTGGTTAGAGGAGGGAGGGGAGGGAGGCATCCCTGCTTCCACCAGCAGTTCCAGGCCTTTCAGCCGGCCCCCACAGCTCAGCCCGGCAGATTAAACCTGCCAATCTGTTGCTAATATCTGTATTAGCTCATTTTAAAGTGAGTTTAAGGAGATCCAATCTGCAGTTCAGTCACGGTACACAGTGTGCACACAGTCATTTATTCAGTGCCACATCTTTCTCTTCTTAGTAATTCACCCAGACCCGCTCACCACGAGGGCACTAATTGCCTGCATGAGGTGCGTGAGATTTAGCCAATGCTTCAAGTATTTGGGCAAGTCGTGTTAAAAGCCCGATGACTCAGTTTATCCATCTGTGTAATGGGGCATTCCCTTTGTCTCGGCGCTGTTGAAAGGCATAATGAGATCTCGCAGAGATGTTGGGCTGCAGGTACCCAGCGTCTCCCAGGGCTTGGTCATTAGGTCTTGATGCAGCCAGCCTTGCTCATGAAAGGAGAGGCAGAGACTTCCAAGAGTCCAGCAGGACTGCTCGAATGAGGAAGTGCTGGACAAGCTGCTTTGTGAAGTTCTTTGAAGCTCTTTGGAGAGCAGCAACTAAAGCATGAAAATTCCTGCCCTTGCCAATTTTAATGAAATATGACCAAGTTTGTTTTAGTGGGGTTGACTTCAAAATGTCCTTTTGTGTCTGAAGAAAGCAAAGTGTCTTTGTCAGCTTTGCTTGTGAGGTAACAAAAGTACTTGAAATGGGGCTGTAAAGGAGCAGTCTTTTAATTTAGTGGCATTTCAATAAATGATAGACTAACAGCAGCTAGTGTTTGTCTCAGAATTTCCCAGGCAGATTTCTCCAGTCTTGGGGGAAAAAAATGACAGTGAAGAATAAAGTTCAGGACTATTGAAGCCAAAAATGCCTTTACAAGTCTCTTCTGTCACAATTGTACAAATGCAGAGCATGTGGACAGTGGGTTCTTGCCCTGCAGAGGTGAGTTACTGCTCCCAGATCTCCCAGGATCAGGCAACTCTGGTCTAACGCTCTGTGCATGTGTTTTTCTTCTGTCTGTTTCTACTTTGCCTTTTTTGTGACAAGGACTACAGGGAAGGTTTGCTTCCTTTTGTTCATTTTTCACAGCTTTCCATAATTCCTGGCCCAGTTAACTCTGGCCTTGTTTGGGCATGCTTCTACTGCAGCTCTGATTTTCACCATGGAGCTGGAAAATCAGATGGTTTCAAATGGCTGGAGGGTGCCGTCAAACAAGTGAGGATCAGCTTGGTCCCTCGGTCACAATGTTTGGGATCACTGAATACCTTTGCTTTTAATGTCCTTATGGGATAATACTTCTACTCTTAGAAATGCCAGGTTTGAGACAAGGACTGGTTTTTTAGGGGGAAAAAAAAGGGTGCAACACTATCCTGGCGTAGCTATTGAACAACACAACTTCCTAAAGGACTAGGAAAACACATCATCTGTTCATTCACGCAGTTCCCCACCTGGCAGTGGATGTGTTCACTTTGCAAATGTCACTTTGTCATAACACTTTGTCCTTTGCTGTCTACTAAATTTTATGCAATGACAGTCATGGTGAACTGAAGTTTTAAAGTCCTGAGGGCTAGTTCCATTCTCACATGAGATTCTACCTAGTCTTTCCTGAATATTTTAATTCAGCTCCACGTCTTGAATAACTCAGCACTGCTTGGCTTGCAAAATCTCATGTTTTACAGTAGGAAGGGGAAGAAAACAAGTAGCACTTTACATTGCTCACCCTCAGATATTAACTGTGATGGAAAAGCTCAGTCTTTCAGCGTCCAGAAGTGTGTGGTACAACCTGGCCCCACCTGTTGGATTATCCCTTCCCCTATTGCATGTCCACATACTGTGGCAGCAAATGAGCATGCATGTCGGGCTTTCTGTCCCCATTAGCCTCTCCATTTCTTATGACCTTCCAATCTCTTCGGTCCAGGCACACCAGCAGGTTACCAGCCAGTGACTTAATGACAAATGAGCCCCTTCTCCACCTTAGCTGTGTCCGTGTCCCCTGTGCTTCTGCGGTTGATGGAACACAGCTCAGGATCTGTTGCAAATTGTTTATTTTATATTGCTCTATCAGGCACCATTTTGTATGGCCAGGATTAATCTGCTGCCCAGGCAGAGCACTGGAGAGGAAAACAAATACTCAGCTTCTGCATAGAAAGGTGACTGGGAGAGAGATTGTGCGAGTTCACTGAGTGTTACTGTTACGAAACATCTGTGCTGTTTTGCAGGACTGTGCAGATAACCAGAATGAAATGACTCGCCCAGAATGATGGGAGAGAATATTAAAGATATTTCTGTATCTCTCAGACTCAGGATGTTGTACCTCAACCACCAATATATCTTTGGGGATTTCCCTTTCTGACCATAATATCAAAGTTAAAAACAGATCAGAAAAATGCCTGGTTTAAAATGAGATCTATTTTGTGGGTTGAGAGAAAACCACTGAAAAATCCCAGATCATTCTGCCAAGCCTGTGAATTACAAATAACAGACATGCTGGCTCAAGCAAATCCTTAGTTGCCAAAGGCTCACCGTTATCTTCTTTGTGATGTTCCTTGCAGGTGTCAAGCTGCCGTGAGCTTAGCAGGCACCACAGATTCCCTTGGACAGGCTAATACCTTTCCTGAGAGACATCTGTAGTCAAGACACAGCTGGAAACAAATGTGTCCCATGTCTTCTCTGTCATAACTCATCTTTCCAGGGAGGCTCGTGGAAGGACTCTGTGCTCTGACTGTTTTCTTGTTTAAGGCAGGAGAAAGCACCATCCAGTGCTGAGGTCGTTCAGCTTCTCCAAGACATGGCCTGTAGCACTTCCCTCCTCTCCCAGAATGCTGAATTTCTCCTTCTGCCTGGCTGCCTGTTGGCTGTGCCCTGGTGCTGAAGGGCATTTTTCCTTGTTTCAGAGGGACCATGGTTAGACCTCTGCCCTCTCTTCTGCAGTGTGTGGCTGCCACAAGCATCAGGCTTTGTTCACTGGCCTTAGATTGAGAAGGGTGGTTGTGGGAATTTGGTGTTCTGCAGGTAAAGAGCCACTTGGCAGCAGTACCTCTTGTTACATCTGTACCTGAGGGTTTTTCATGATCCCTTATTCCACCGGTGGCTGCACTGGCTGCTGGTTACTGGGCCTCTTCTGTCCCCATCTGGGCTCCCTCTGCCCGAGCGCTCTGCTCTGGGATGTGCTGATGGACAGTCACCCCCTCTGTTCTGCTGCATGGCCTTCTCCTGCAGGGACTGCTGATGCAGCAGCTTCAGAGTGGGACCCTCTGCAAGAAGAAATCTTGCACTTAAAAATCCCCTGTTAACAGCATTCAAAATATGATCCCTTAATCAAAAGCACATGGCTAAAAGTACTCCCAGTGCTTCTCGTGCTAATTCCAACAAAGAATAAACTTTCACGGCAATCTGTAAGTCGGGTGAGTTTTCAGTAAAAGTATACACAAAGAAAAGAAAATCTATAACTTCCAAGTAATTTAATCGAAAGGATACATTTACAACTTGCCAAGTATATTTTGGGAATGTTGTTAAACTAATGAATTCTGAGGAATGACACCACTTAGATTCAACATGATAATAAGCACAGAGATATCCCTTGTTGATCTCAATTTCTTCCCACTGGGAGCCTTATTAAGCCTGGCAGTGAGTCTCAGAAAGTTTTTGCTAGGAATGGGCTGTTAAGACCAAAGGAATACTGTGCCATTAGAGGTGGAAACAGGCAAAATATTGGGGATAAGCAAGAACATTTTGACTAAGTTGGGAAACCTTGAAAAGAGAAAAGTTCCTTTTGAAGAGCAAATCAGAGGAATCCTTAGCATTAAGATTGTCTTTGTTCCATGTTTTGTTCAGTCAGTCTAATAAATACAGAAATCATATAACTTTAGTGACCAGTCACACATTTCAGTGGAGAGATCTTGAGCAGAGTCCTGCTGTGATCATGTCATGACCAACATAACTTGTTTGCACCATTTCCTTGCTGAGGAAGCCCTCAAGACAGGAGAAATCATTAAAAAAAAAAAATCATGCTATGTTCATGTAAAACCTCTGAGTAGAAAAACCAGGAAGATATGTTCCTCCATAAGAAAAAGTTCATAATGAATAATTCAACTTGCTATACTAGTTACTGCAAGTCCTGCCCTAGTTAGCCAGGCTGCAGAGTGCTGAGTTAATGAAGGCTACTGCTCTGACAGGAAAGAGAAAGAGCACGACTTCAGCAGACTTACAAATATATCTCTCTATCTATAGACTTCATTAAGTGGAGTTAATAAAACTATAAAAGCATATCCTCAGTGTTCAGTACATGAGTGCTCCCATCAATTCAACTGTTGTTCCTTATGTTTAGAGTTAAGCGAATGCTTTTAATGATCTAAATCCAGCCTCTGCTCTCTGGACTGGAAGTTACCTTTGCATTTGTACTGCCCAAGCAGTCAAGAAATGATAAAGGAACAACTCCTGAAATTATTAAGAGCTTGACCTGTCTGCATAACACTCATAATAAGAACTCTTTTGTCATCAAAGAGATTCTCACTGAAGCCTGGGAGGGTGTAATTTTCTCGGGGGCCATTGTGCATGTGATCCACAACGCTGTCTCATCAAATAATCAAGCGCTGTGCTGCCGCTGGGATGTGTCAAGTTACACAAAGAAAATTATGCTTTTTGTGTGTCCATAAAATGAGAGTTCAGGCTTTTTAGGATGGGAAGGTTTTTTTGGTTTTTTTAAAAGCAGAAATATTTTCCATCTCCAAATGCACAGCAAAAGAAGAAAAAAATCCTTTTCCTTTCTCCTTAAATAACAATGATCACAAGCAGCAGACAGTTGTGACAAAAGAGCAGAAAAAAGCACTTAAATGCCCAACTCCAAAACAGACAAAGGATAATTACAAGGTAGACATGACATAGGTGAAGTGGCTTCTGCTTTTAAGGAAAACAAGATTAAGGAAAGTAGTAGGGTTCTTTTTTTTTATCCACCCAATCTAATCCCAACCCCAAGCAAGGAGTGGCACAGAGGCATCACGGTTTGGCACTGTGACACCAGGTGAGGAAAGTACCAAAGCAAGAGCTTGTGTGCCATCATTAGCCTGGCATACTAAATGTTCAACATGAGCTTCGAGGGCTTTGCTGAATTTGGGGATTTGGAGCATTTTAAGCAGTGTTTGTTGAGAGCTGGATGTTTTTAACAGTTAGTTATTTGCAGTTAGAAAGGTTTGCATGAGTAGAACCTGCTCTTAGCTGTCTGCAGGCTAATCTGGTCCTTAACACTGTCACCCTCAACTTATTCTGCTTCTCATTTTAATATGGACAATATTTCATATGTTGCTTTTGTCTTCTCTGAGAATTTAGGCTCTTGGCTTAGGAAATGTGTGGGTCCTATCTGCAGGTTTTTTCCAGTTATAGGTATTGAGGCAGAATTTAAGAAGTGTTTAGCTCTAGACCAGCTCTGCTCTGCTGGAGTCAATGGGAGTTTTTGCCATTGGTAAAGTGGATAGAACAAGTAGGGTAGATCTTGGTCTTCCAGGAAATTTCCTCCACCAGTGCAAAGAACTCAGCAACTCACTTTGGCAATGGTCAAATATGTTTTGCTTTTTTCCTTGTTAAGTTACTGAAAGTCTTGCTTTGACCGAATCCAGGATTAGAGGTTTGCATTTTTAGAGCTCTCAGATTTAGCTCTTGTTCCCAGTGCACAGGCAGAGACTCTTTACTGTAAAATCTGTAACTTTGGTGTGTGCCAGATCACCTTACTCTGCTGAGAAGCAGAGTTTGCTGCAGAGGGTGGCTCGAGAACCTGCCTCCTGAGGTCAAATCAGAGGTCACTTTTCCAACCTCTAGCTGAAAAATCACTACAGCTGGGCAAATATTGCAAAAAGCATTTATCTAGGAGAGGCCACGTGTTTGCCTCAGTGGCACTTGCTTTCCTCAAACATTTGTGTAAGCAACCTCTTGTTTGCACAGTAAAACAAAGTATTGCAGAGACCATACTCTAACTGTGCTCACTTGGCTGTTTGGAGAGGTCCTCCAAAGGCCTGGACTATGAAATTATATATGGACTAACGGAATAAAAACATTTGATTATCACGAAACTTCCTTGATCATCAGAAATGGAAAAGAAAATCTCCAAGTATTGCAGGATTTGTGATAGAATTATGACAGCTGGTAACTAAATTTAATATCTTTATGCTTTTTGATCTTTGTAAAATGGAGATGATACTTTCTTAATGCTAAAGGGCTGAATGCAAGGATGAAATCGTTTAAAATTTGGTGGTTCTCAGCTTTTGAACTGGCAAGGGCTATGTAATAGGTAGATAGATTAAAATGTTGATCAGTTAATGGACACATCAGTTAGTGGTTAAGTTATTCATAGAATAAAAGAGAAAAATTTTGAGCGAAATTTGGTTTGCACTGTTGGATTGCAGTGCTAGTGTCCAGCACTCTCAGTCACAGCTTCATTCTACCCCTGAAGGATGTATCTCCTTTACCTGTGGAGGACTTTTCTGTTATCACCTCACACCTTATTCTTAATCACCATTTTGCAGAAAAACAATCCCACCTGTCCTTTCCCCAGCTCTTTACGCTCTGAGCTGTTCTTGCAGTTTCTCCGGTTTCATTGTGCAGGGATGTCTGTTATCCTGCCTGTCTTTGTCTCCTCACATGTGATCTCCCTCTTCTTCCCTCACAGTTCTGTGTCTTCTGACGACCTGCACTCTTCACTTTCCATCCCCCTCTCGGGCAGGTCACTGATGCATGAACAAGCCCCCACCTCTGCTCCCAGAGGTGCTCCACTTCTCACCTCTCACCGTTACCCCATCTGTATCCATTTATCACCACTTTCCAACTTGTCTAACCTCGGTTACTGAGCCATTCTTTTTTGTAGCCAATTGAGAATTTCACTATCAATGCCAGGCTTATTAACCCTAAGTCTTTTATGCGCTATTGTATGGAGGAAAAAAAAAAAAAAAGCCTTGTGGAAGTCCAAGTCAATTATGTCTGCTGCTTCAGCCCTGTCAGCTCTCATCGTCACCTCCACTCCAAGGAGTTAATCATATTTGCTGAGGATGACCTACTCTTCGTAAATGGATTCTGCTGGCTGCCCTTGCTTAGCTTCCCATTGCAAGAGTCCGTGTGGCATCTATAATCCTTCCCAATACTGGGGGATATGGTATAATAACTCTCTAATTTTGTCATTTCTCCAGCCAACCGCCCCCACGTACCATTGCTTTTGTCACCAACAGGGAGCTTGAGAGTGATTTCTCCCCTAAAGGACTGTACCAAAATGACAGCCCCTCTAACAGGCACAAGCACACAGCACAAGGGGATGGCTGATGAGCTGCTGAACTCCAGAGAGGAGGAGTGGAGAGAATTTGCAGGCACCCAGGCCGAGGGAGAAGATGCTGGGCCATGTCCCTGCCGCGGGCCAGGAGCAGAGCTGGGAACAGAGCTGGCTTTTCTGATGTCCTTGGGCCTTGCTCTGGCTCTGACTATTTTTATCTGGGAAAAAGCCCTGGCAGGCTCTTGGCAATGGTGTCCTGCAGCACACGAGCAAAAGGTACACGGCTCCATGTGTATCATCGGGGTGTTTCTGTTAACAAAGGCTAATCAAGCAGCAGATTGGAAAAGCAGAGCTGACACGTGTGATGAATGTACGGCGGGGCAGAGGGTGATCGTATGTAATGAAATATGTCAATTCAAGTCATAATAAAAACAACGAACTGAAGACCTGACAGGGAGGGTGGAATCCATCTCAGCGAGGGCGAGCTGTCTGTGCCAGTGCCACGGGCTGGGCTGCTCTGGCGTCAGGGGAAGGAGACACGTGTCCCCAGAGCATGACCTGGCACCCGTCACAGGCACCGAGCTTAAGGTGACCTGTCTTCCAAAGGGGCAGGTCTTCATCTTCTGTTGAAGAAGCAGCTTGGGTGGCTGAATTTTAGCATTCTAATGCTAGGAGAAGGCAGAAAGGCTTTTCTAATTACGTGGCTTGATGTAGTTAAATTTCTCAGCGTAGCTGAAGGACCCTTTCTCCTCCCTACCCCACAGCACCATGCAGGACACAATCTCATCCCAGGGCTCTTCAGGCAAAGGAGAGAGCAGTGTTGCCTGTGGATTCTGATAATTGCATCAGGGGAGCTGCTAGACTGAGCTTTGCATTCTTACTCCCATGTCACCCATAGTCCCAGACAGTGAACTGAGGCCGTGGCCTTGAGGATCAGGGAATCCCTACTCACCCACAGCATCCAGCAACCAAGAAAATCGACCTGGAACTCCTAAAATGAGAATCTCTTCAGTAATAACTGAACACCTGCACTTTGGAGTGTCATGTTGAAAAGAAATGGGTCTACTTGCCATATGAATAGACTCCAGGTAGAGGTTATATTTTTTAAACTGCAGTCTAAAATGTGGGGGGTTTATACTTATTATCTATGGTTATTTTTTAGAACTGCAGCCAAATCCAGGTTACAGTACAGCAACAGTAACTGCAGTCTGAAAAGTCGTATCAAGGGAAACTGAGCTTCAATTCCCCCCAAAAAGGAAAAAAAAGAGACTTCTAATGACAATCCTTGTAGAGTAGGTTTGCACATCTTTGTCTTCAATGGGAAAATTTTTGATATCAAAACAGTCATTTTGACTAAAAGGTCTGTTAAGTGTCAGTTCTTGCTAGTTAGACATGAAGTTGTACTTAATATGTGCAGGTGTTTCAACTACTACATAAATGTCACTCCACCAACACAACTTTTCTTGTACATCTGGACCTGAATCTAATTGTTGCAATTTATCAGTAGCAGCATAATGATTAGATTCTCATTGTAAAATGAGGAAAAGTTCACTGTAATTCATGGGATCAGATCCAAATAAAGCACTCTAATTTTATTGAAAATGGATGGCTCCACTTGCTCTGTGTTAACTAAGATCTTGAGACCTCAAAAGATCTTCACAGAGCACATGAAATCTGGGCTTCACAGCTTCTCTTTTCCTAACTACACAGATTAGGAGGCTTGTGTTTAAAATTTTTGTGTTGGTTTTGGTTTATACATCTCCTCTCCCCCACTCCTAGTAACCGCATTCTAAGTAAAACTTTTTTTTTCCCCTTTTTCTTTCCCCCCTCCCCTCAGTTCTCCATCTGCCTGTAGTTAAATGTAGAAGCCATATGAAGTCTGTGTTGCCTTTCTTGTGTTTTCACAGCAGACTGTTATTGCAAGGGAAGCTTCCATGAGGAGCCAGGGACCACGCACTGCATTAGCATCTGAGCAGGCAGTGCAAAAAATCAGATCTGATTCTGCCTGTGGAAGATAAATGAGCCAGAGTCCCCAATGCCCAAGATTTGGTCATCTCTTTATGAGTTCTGAAGTACCTATTAGCAGCTTTGATGAGTGCTAGGGGAGATGAAGTCTACCTTGAACAATGTTAGAAAGCTGAATCAAATCACTTGAAATCTCCCAGAGGGAGAAACAGCCTGAACTGGTTATAGGTTTATATGAACCCTCTGATGGTGGGGGGAAAAGTTAGCATTTTTTTCTTGAAGAAAAACCTCCCAAGGATTTCCTCTTATCTCTAAGAGCTGCTTCTCCTGTCATTTCTGAGATGTAGTTAGGCAGATTTGAGGAGGATTTTATCCCCGTTCTGTGTCTTTTCCACCAAGAGGTGCAAGCTGCTAAGACGAAACAGGTGAAAATGAACTTTTCATGTGCTCTGCCAAGGCCTCTTCAGGGTGGCCCTGAAGAATATTTCAGGACAGTATGTCATTCCAAAGCACTGCATAGTCAAGGAATGTGGATCCTGTGCTCATGTGGGGGTTGCTGGACACATAAGGGTATGAGCACACAGTTAAAACTGAGTTACTCTGACTTAGCAAGTCACTGTGCGTCAGTGGAGCCACAGGAACTGCTTTTGGATTTGTTCTTAGCAAAGCAGGGTTGCTGAACGTGCCTTCAAGCTTCCAGCTGGAGTTCTGCTTACTCCTCATTAGAAATGAGCTCATCTTCATTGATAACAGACCCCAAAGCCATTGGCATACCTGTGCCCCAAATCTCTCTGTGCCAGGCACTTCAGAATTGGAGTTCAGCACTCCTAAAGTTCGTTGGGGTTTTTTATCTGTGTTTGGGATCAGAAACTGATGCCAGAGCTCCCAGACATTTTTTACCAGCCTTTGGCAGAGGTGGCTGTGGCAGAGAAGTGACAACACAGAGACAGGGACAGTCACTCTGTGCCCTGCCTTAAACTGCACAGTCGGGGACCAACATCTCTGAAACATTTTCCTGCTCACCCTTCCATTGCAGCACTGGGAATAGCAAGGTTCTCTGAGCTCGAGCCCACGGACTGGGTGGGAGAGAGGAAGAACTGCTACATAGGTTTTTTTGCTGGAGAAGTAGAGCCATGGTGCTCCTACCACCTGACCACTGTCACTGCAGAAGCCTGTGGTGCAGCCAGCCAGTGTTTTCCAATCCCAGAGAAGTGGGACCAGAGGAGAGGAATTCCTTCCTTCTGCAAACATTTGTCTCCATGACTGTCCCTGCTCTTAGTTTGACAGAAAGGCCAAAATGAGTGATCTGGGAGGAGCTGATGTTTTTAGAGTGGTTGAAGATGTGGAGCACACTGATATTGATGCCCTAACTCTGTCTGCATCAGGGATGCTCCAAATCCAGCCAATTTGCTGGCAGATAACAACTCTCTCATCCCCCTCTATTGCAGCTTGCACAGTCACTTGAGGCCTTTCCTTAAAATCTTGGTCTGGGAGGATGAACTGAGATCCATCTGAATGCAGTTCATTTTCTTTTTAATGCATTCAGTGGATGCTCTGAAGCAGATTTTGATGCCAGACATCTGTGCTGCTTGCACGCACCCAGGAAAGGCTTGTTCTGTCATGACAGAGCTTACAGCAGGATTATTTGTGTCTGATAGTGATGCTTGGTAACAACTCCTGAAGCCTTGAACATTGCAGAGCATCAGAGGCTGTCACTGTCAGTGCTTTCCTCACTGCAGGGAGCTATGTAAGTAATGTTCAGCCTAATTTAGAAGAAAAATGAGTTGGATTTGAAGCAAGAGTGATTTTTCTACAGTAGGCAGTGAAGTGGAACCCCAGGCAGAGGTAAGGAGATCCCATCTGGGTCTGTGTGTGGTGACTGAGGGGCTGAGGAGGGAAGTGTTGTACCTGAAGGGCAGTCACAGGTGATGGTAGTGCTGTGCAGCAGATCCCTGGCCAGTAGCTCAGATCCTGTTTCATGTCTCTGGAGTCAGGACTCTGCATATGGGGAGACACTTTTATTTATTTATTTATTTATTCATTCATTTATTCATTTATTTATTTATCTCCAGGTGCACGGTAGTCCTTCATCTAAAAGCCATTACACTAAATCCTTTAGAGGGTCTTTGGGCTTCTCCTCTGCTCAGTGTTCTCATACCAGGTGCTTGCTTGCTCTGGGCTGGGGTGGGACGGGTGACAGGTGAGGGCTGACACCGTAACACTGCGAGTCTATTTTGGCCTGAAGAAAAAGAATCAGCCAATAAAAAGACATTTAAGATTCAGAAGATACCAGCTTTGTCTTCTGTTCTTTTCTCCTCATTCCATGGAGCAAATGGTCAGTGAGGAGTTGAACTTAAAGCCCAAACCAAGAATTTCAGGTATATAAAATGATTTGAATGGGAAGCTTGGGATCCTTACAGCTCCACTTCCCTTGGGAACAAAAGAACTTTAGAAGCACGTGGGGAAGTCAGAAAAGCTTAGTTAAGCCCCAATGATTGCTGAAGGAAACCAGTAAAAGTAAAAGAGGAAACAAGTCCCGGTATAAACCTACCCACCCGCTCTGACCTGAGGAGGTTGCTTTGTGGGCTGTGGTTTTGAACGTCTACAGTTCACAAAGATGCCCTCCTCCTCTCCTGCCCCACACCCATGGTGGTGGAGGGCTTGCAGGGCAGAGGGACTGCTCAGCAGGAAAGGAATTTTCCCACTAGGAATTAACCAGAGAGGAAAACTGATCACAGGGTTTCCCGCCAGTGAGGCAATGCAAAACAAGTAATACAAACATCCCAAACCTTTCAAAATCATGGTCCTTTCATGGCACCTGCTGCCTGCACAGGATGTCCCTGGGAACTGATGCCTCAGCTCTTTACCCCCGTGAGAATTTTGAGGCAGTGTCACACAGCCACTGGCAAAACCCGGAGCAGGGATGCAGCAATGGAGAGCAGCAGGAACGCTGATGCTGTGAAAGGAAATACAGACTGGTGGGAGCCAGCAGAAGGTGGTAGGTCCTATCCAGCTGGAGCAGTGCCTATCCAGTTGGAGAAGTGTGAGCCCTTTTCTGGACTGTATCACTACTTAGCACCCACAGCAATTAAGGGTTGCTGTGCTTGCACCAGGACCAGAAAGCTCTCTCATGATGCAAAGACATCTGATTGATTGTGCCCTGCCCTGGTATCCCATCCACTGCTCAGCACTCACCACAGGCTGGAATCTCACTTGTCCTGAAGGGCTGATGGATGGATTCTCTTACTCCTCTTCTTTGTCTGTATATGACTGAAGAGTGATGAAGGCAAGAAAATCCTGCAGAGACTACTCTAAACATGTACTGCACAGGAGAGTGCAAGAGGGAAAGGTTTATGGCTGCAGTGGCAGATATCTAAGCCTCTACAGCATTTTTCCATGGAAAACCCACATGGGGTCCCTAAACTTCTGAGCTGCCTCAAGCAGCTTTTATCAGCCCTCCTTTGCCTGCTTGGCTCACGTGTATTCCAGATGTTGGTTTGAAGGGTAGAGGGAGTCTGTTAATTCCACAGCCTGGTGTTGTGGGGTCTCTCCACCCACCACTTCTGCGTATTTAATTGTTGCCTTGGGTTTCTCAGCTGCTGTTGGGATTGTCATTAAACTGTGTTCTCTACAACTCTCTCCTCAGAGTATCCTTCTATTTCAAAGAGAATGTTGTTCAGAAGACATCTTATGTACCTTCTTCACAAAAGCACTGTCTTTTCCATACTGTGGTTATCCCAGCATTTAGAACTCCTCCAGGACAGAATGTTGATGAGTAGCTCCAGATCAACATCCAGCAGCCTTCCCAAAATCAGAGTGTAATAACAAGTTCAGGTAGATCCCGTTCATCCTTGTGTTATTGTAACTCTTCACATTGTTATCCCAGCTTTGTTATCATTAAGATAAAGCTGCAGATTTTGCAGGTAGACAATGCCTTAGGCAGGATGCCAGCAGCCAGAGGATTTTAGTAAAGTAAAGAAGTACAGATCAAATACTGTTATCAGCTGCTCTAAACAAGAGTTATAATCCTTTGGGCTGCTCAGACACAGGCAACTGAATGCTCCATTGGGTTTTTACACCTGGGTCTCCCTAAGAAAAGAGAATTCTTGGGATAAATGTAACTTGTCTGACAGACAGAGAGAGAGGGAAATTATTTCTCTGCTACATTATTAAGGGTGCAAGGCTCATAGTTGAAGTTTACTCATATTAGCAAAAGCCCTGAACAACAGCGAATTGTTTTTGCACTAAAAATCTTGCTTTCGTTTTTTCTCCCCCTCCTTCCATTTGTCACTCTTTCTGCCCTCTCCCTTTGCTTCTTTGTCTTTTCTTTTTGGTCCACTCTCTCTCGTTTTAGTTGATAAACAGAAAAGGCAACAGTGCTGGAACAGTCAGTGCATTGTCAGGGGGGCTGCCTTAATCCCCTGAAGTCCCTGAGGAATAGAAGGGCTGTGTTAAGTGGGCTTCAAAGGCAGAAGGTGGAATGAGGTGTGATAGGAAACCAGCTCTTACTAACTGGTTCACTTCAGGCTAGCTTTAAATAAATTGCAGCTCTGAGCTGCTTGGACGTTGACAAGAGGGCCGTGGTATTTGTGGCTGCACTACAGAGAATTTCAGCCTTTTAAAGCAGGAATGGGAATAACCTAAAGGACTTAGACCTGTGAAATTGTAAAGCAAGAAAACAAAAAATCCTCTCGGTGTGGAGGCTCCCTGGGCTTGTTCCTGGATTGCTTCTCTCATAGACAAACTTTACCTGTCTCTTAAGAAAACACATCCTGCATTCCTCGTTATTTCTGCTTGGTTTGGGGAGTGGCTGAGCCCTTTGGCAGCAGCTTTGAGAAGTGCCACAGATGTATTTTCCGGAAGAACTCGGGATAGTGGGAACTGAGTTTTGGAAAAACTGCTCTTTAGCACCAATTTGGGAGTTACCAGAATACGACTCTGAAAAAAACCCAACTGATCCCCACGTTGGGTGCTGTGCACTGGAACTCTCACTCCTGGAGTGCAAACTGAGCACTGCCAAAGCAGGACGTGGAAAATTCAGGGTTCACTGGGGGTTCCTCATCTGCTACCATTTCCACCATGGCTGTTTGTGGGTGTAAAACTGCAACCAGTTTATCTGAGCCTGTAAGACCAGGCTGTGGCCTGATTTTTTGTCCATTCAAACAAAGTCAAATCTTAAGTACAGCTTATTCCCAGCAGACTGCTAACAGCATGGATCAGGCCTCTACTCTCCAGACTTTTAGCCACAGTTTGAGTATTATATTCTCTCTTGCTCCCAGCTGCTTTTCCATCCTTAATCACCACAAATCGAGATGCAGATTGTTACAGACGTTGGCATAATTGCTGGTCCACTGATATAAATCAACAGAGAGAGCAATGGGATGGTGAAGATTTATATCAGATGAGGCTGTTTTATAAAGGTGACTGTTCAGAGTCAGAGTTCATCAACAGCCTCTACATGTGTAGAGGTCTGGAACGGAGAAAATAATTGTATTTAGTTAAATAACATTTATGTTTGCAACTCGGGCAGTTGGAATATCTTCATTTTTAATAAATTTGACTTAGAAAAAGTTGATGGAGGTGAAGAGCTGTTCTCCACTTAAGTAAAGATGGCTTGCTTGCCATTCATTTGGGTAACAAGTGTTCCACATTGCATTTTCCTGGCTCTGCTTGGAATATGGGTGATGGAGAATCCTTGAGAGCAGCTACACCCTCATCTGCTCCAACGAGATCAGCAGAAACAGGTCTGTCCACACCTTTCATACAAATTATATCTGACCCTCAGTCTCCAGCAGCATTTGTTTAGGATGAAGTAATAAAATCCCCAAAGGAGGAGTAGGAATAATCTCTTTAAATGATGGTGGAAACAACCTAAATTGCTACCACAGTTTGGAAGGGTGGAATATGGTTTTAGCTGCAAGAGTGATTTTCATTGCTCTGATAGGATAAAGGAGCCGTAGGCTAAATACAGTTGTAACTTCTGCCTGCCCAAGGGCTGATTTGCATTCAAAATGGTGCAAATAAGCTGGTTTGGGTGATTGACAAGCCAGTTCCTACCCAGTGAAGAGCACGATGTAATTTGTGGTACACTCATGTCTCCAACCACAGCCGTCCTCCAGTTTGGCAGTGTCCCTTTGGGGGCCACTCTGAGCCAGCCCTGGTCAGACTAAACCCCAGCAAACACCGAGCCTGGGCACGAGGGGAAGGGCAAGGAGGAGAGCAGGGAGCTAAGTAAACACCACGGGAAGGAATGCAAACCTCACAGCGGGCATTCCCGCTGCGTTCTCACAAGCTGTGGTGCTGTGTCCCGCACATCCGCTGCCCTTCCCGTCACGGCCGGCCTCCCTCACACACAGGGCATTGTCAGCAGGGCCCTGACTCAAGGCGAGGTGAAGCCACACCAGGGTTCAACCAGAGACCAGTGGGAATTACTGAAAATGGGGGAGATTGGCACACCCAGCCCTGGCAGGAAAGCCAAGCTCACCTTCTGCAGGGTCAGGCTCCTTGGAAAGCTCAGGACTCCTGGCCAGGTCTCCTTCCTGCTGCAAGACTGGTCTTTTTTCACAGCTCTTCACACATCCCTGTTTTCCCACCGTGGGAAGGCTGCTGGGAGGGGTGAGTGCAGCTTGTTCAGCAGCAGACACTCACCATTCCCAAGAAGGTGGGGCAGGAGGCTCCCAGATGGCAGAGCTGGCTGAAAGGACAAAGCCAAGTTCAGTCATGTGCCACATGCTGTTCCTCACAGGCCCCAAGACTGGAGGACACCCTCTAAAATGCCCTAATTAAAAAGTAACCTCAAATGGCAAGGAAAGGTTTTGGCTTTCATGCTCTGTTTTTGACAGAGAAAAGGGGAATATCTATCTATCTATCTATCTATCTATCTATCTATCTATCTATCTATCTATCTATCTATCTATCTATCTATCTATCTATCTATCCATCCATCCATCCATCCATCCATCCATCCATCCATCCATCCAATTCCATGGATGTATGTGCACATACATAGACATACAGAGATGTATTTTGTGAACACATCAAAGATTCAACTACCCAGCTGTTGCTGACCCTGCAGCTCCAAGGAGAAGTGCAGGCTGTGGGAGTGGTGCCCAGCTGAGGCCTGCTGGGATGAGCAAAGCAAAGGAGAAGAAAATCAGAGCTGCAGGGAAATGCTGCCAGGGGAGAGGGTAGATAAGGATGGCCCATGATCCTGCCAGTTCCAGTCTATGCCCTGCTCTGACCCTGGGGAAATGCAGATGGATGTCCTCCCATTCAGGTCAAATTGCAAGGTACAGCCAACCCCAAGGACAGCCCATATCTCAGGGCTGTACCTGCTCGTTGCCTGCCTTTAAACACTGAGTCAGCCCTGCTGCTGTAGGAGTGTGAATGTTAATGACAAAGAGAAGCAAAGTCACAGGGCTGTTAGACCTCACCGTGTTATCCATGTGGATGTATCCTTCCTGCCTGGATGCTGCCAGCTGGCAGAGCTCCAGCCCCCAGGGATGGCCTGGCAATTATGCAATAGTGTGGCCTTGCAAACGTGCCTGCTGGCTCTGCTGAAAGCTGCCAAGGCAGCCACTGACCAAGACGAGAACAGCAGAACTGTGTCTCTCAGGTAGAGCCTTTGGTGATAATTCCCACTAATTTTGTGCTAACTGTTCCAAGTTTTCAGTATCTTGTTAAAAAAAAAAAAGAAACAAGAAAAGACTCCCAGGGTAAACGGATGGATGGAAATCCAATATGCCAAATGCCCCACTGACATTTAAAATACTGCATAATCTAACCCAAATATTCATACTTAGGGTGACAAATGTGCATATGATGACAGCTGCAATGAATGGGGACAGTGACCAACACTGTCCCCATGACACTGGAGGCCTAAATTTTATCAAGAGCAATTCCAGTTCAGGCCAGTTTCAGGTGAATAAAAGAGTTTTCTCTTTTCAGCCTTTTCCAAAACTGCCTGTCTCCTGAAATCAAGTCATTAAAAGATACACTTCAGAAAGACACGGAAACATGTATTCCCTTGAGAATGCAACTGGAAATTTAACTTTGGACACAGGCTGACCCTGTTCACTCCTGTCACTGCCTGGGGAGAGCAGGGTGCTGGGCTCCCATTGCCTTGACCAACAAGAGCACTGGACAGGCTTCTGCCTGGGCGGATCCATCCTTTGGTCCTTCCAGCTCACACTGGCAGGGCAGGATGGATGTGGGTTAATGATCAAGCCTCTCTGCCTGCAGACAAGTACTTGGTGCTGGATCTTGGGCAAAATGTTGATGTCTCCACAGTTCAAATTGGGAAAGCCCCTCTGTTAATTAGGAGCATTAGTAGTTTCCAAACAAAGAACTTCTCAGAGGTTAATGACACCGCATGCTGTGGTCAGGGAAGGTCCTTCTATCATTTGCCTGTGGAGCAATTACTGTATTTAATTTTCCAAGCTTTTAATCTTTTTAATCTTGCACTGAGAGGTTGATCCTTCTGCTGTTGAAGTCAATGGCAGTTTTGTGATGGACTTGAATGAAGCCTGAGTCAGGACCAGAATTAACTTCAGGTCAAGGGTCGGATAATGTTATAAACGATAAAGAACATGAATGGGAAAGAGAAAGACTGGTGAGTTGGCTGGACACTTCCTAAACAGGTTTGTTTCATGCTTCTGAAATTGCAAAGGTTTTACTTTATGCAAGCTACAAGTCATTTTCTATTTGGATGTATAAAACTTATTAGTCCTTAAAAACGGATTTGAAATTGATCATAGAGATCTCCCTCCATTCATAATAAATCCATTTTTACTAAAATTGAAGTGATGGGGAAGACAATCACCCTGTGTCCATTTTCAGTTGTTTAGTTCCTAGACTAATCAGCGGCAACTTGAGAGTTTAAGGTTTATGACATAACAAAAATTAAACATATCCTTTTCTCAAACAATTGTTCTGGAGAGGGTAATTACACAAATACAGCCTAAGCTTATTATCTTTCTCTTTTTTTTCTTGTGCTATCTTCCCTCCTCCTCTTCCTTTTTACAGTACTACATTTCCTACATGTGTTCAGTGAAGCTGAAAATGATATTTTGATAATGGGCACACAATGAACATGTAAGAGGACTAGTTGACAATGTGAGACTTTGTTAAGGAAAAGAGGATACAATGAATAGCTATAATTGGAGTCATTAATGAAGGGACTGCTTTTTTTTTTTTTTTTTCCTGAGGAAGGCTGCATCTTAATGCTTCTCAGGTTTCCTTCTCTATTTATACAACACTGTGGAGGTCAAACCTAAAGTTAGGTCTTTCCTGGTGATGTGTAATGAAACTTAGGTCACTAAAAAATTTGTTGAACATTTTTTAGCCTACATGTATTCTGTCTGAAAGAGATTCTGCCTTGCTTTTTGTGGGTGTTCTCCTCCATTCCACAATTTGCAAATGAAAAATTAAATAAAAGCATCAAAACTGTTTGCATGTCCCTAGCTGATACCATTTGTATTCCAGTAATATCTAGGAGTCTTGGTCTGGGACAGTGCTGAATGAAGAGCTGTATAAACACATAAATACAGATAATTGCCAACTGCAGAAGACTACAATCTATTTCTTATAAAACTGTATTTTAAACTTTAAAGTGGCACTAAGGCTGTTCATCCTCATGACTTCAAGACAGCTGTTCTCATGAAAACTCACCCAAAAAATTAGAGAGGCTTTTCAGTTAAGCAAAAAGCCAGTGGCTTTCACTCCAACAGTTTGTCAGAGCTGGCTGCTCCCCGTGGTGACAGATCTGTCGCATCACCCTTGGTTATCACAGGTTTCCCAAGGCCAACAGGAGCAGCAAACCCAGATTTTTACCCAAGTTCCCATGTCAGCCCCTCCTACGACAGGGACATCCTGGCACCAGCTTGGCTTGGGGACCATTGCTATTGGGGTGGCAAAATCCAGCTCCAGCCATGTTTCTGAGAAACCTTGAAGCTGCTAGGAAAGTCAGTGCCTGGATTTGCTGTGCTCTCCCCTCCCATGTTCAGTAGCTGTGTTGATTTATTGCCCAGCACCTTTAAAGTGAACACACAGAGTTTTTCTGTGTCTGAGAGGAGGGACCATACCATGAAGCAAGTAACTATTAATGTCCCTGAGCCTGAGGAGCAGGTGCAGGGCAAGCAAAGGAAGAGAGGGAAAGTTTTCTCCTTAAGCAGCACCAAAGTAGTAACATTTTGCCTTATTGCTGAATTGCTTTTCACTAGAATAGCCTGCAAAGGAAACCCACGCTTCAATACCTCCATTTCCTTAATAGCAGAGAAATCCTGAGACAGGTTATTCAGTGTCCACATCCTTCCTGTTGTATGCATCCTGTCCACAGCAAAGGAGGCTTCTTAATGAAATAAGTTGGTTTTTTTTGTTGTTGTTGTCCCCTCTTTCCCTCTGCACTGCATGTTGCAATTCACCTCTTCTGTCTGCCCAGAGAGGAAGAAGAGAGGGCACACCTGGTTCCACAGCCCATTAAGCTCAGAAATGCCACTCCTGAGGGCCAGCACCCTGTGCCTTAAAAATATAGCACCTGGATTGCCAGTGTGGGCCATTTGAGATGAATCTGATATGCTCTTCAGGCCAGGGGCACTGAAGTTGAGATTATTTCTGTACTGCCTTTGCTATTGAGGAGAATGAACCAAATTCCAGGTTCTTCCCCTGGGTAAGAAAACACTCAAACCTACTGTGTCCAGAGGTGAAGGTTTGCTGCTGTAACAAAGTACTGAGCTGCTGTTCCCTTTCACCACTTTCCCCCTCCAGTTTCTTTTCCCATTTTTATTTAATATGACCCATATTGTGATAGAAACTCTCCATGTTGACAGAATAGCAGTAAGGCCAGAGCACACATTACAGAGAGGGGAAAATAATTTTTATTTTTATTTTTATTTTAAATATGCTGTATATGTGATGGTTTCCACATACATAAGGCCATGGCTGTCTAAAGAGCAGAGCAGTCAAGGCCTTTTAATAAATGCACCCATAGCATTTAATTAAATATCTTCAGAAGAAGACAACAGTTACAAGAACCGATAACCACATGAACAGGGAAGGGATGTTGAAAAACCCCAACTTGCCCATCTTCAATCAGCAGGCTTTTTCTTATTTTTAATGTAATGCTACATTACCACATATGGTTCCACATGCAGCCTTGGGAAGCTATCTCTGAACACAGCTCTTTTACAAGCCTGTAATAACACCAGATGTCTGTGTGGAGAGAGGGAGGAAGGGGCTGCAATCGAACTGGGAATTGGACCCTGTGGACTACTTGAGCCCCAAAGCTCTAAAAAGTCCCTTCCTTTCATACAGCACCACCTGTATTAATAACTGGCATCTAGAAATGAAGATGCTCCGGGTTTTTAGATATCATAATTCCCTAGCCATCTGTTTGACTGAGGCTAACTTCATCATACTGCTGCTTCTGCCACCCTGAGTGTTGAGCCATTACACAAATAATGTAGCAAAACCACTCTGCTTTCTGTTGCTGTTGGTCTTTTTCTCTAAAACAGCCAAACACAAGTATTTTGTTGTTCCAGCTCAGCAAAAGACACCAGATGGGCTTGAGAGACAAAGTGCAGATTTATTCTCATGATCTCACCAGAGTGGGGGCAGAAACCATGTCCACCTGTAGGCACATTGTCACACAAGTTAGTGGTGGGATAGAGAAGATTTCTGTGCTTCAGTGTCGTAGAATTTCATCCATACATCTTCATAAGAATACGTATTATGTAAATATGGTATAATTATGTATTCATAGCATAATTTGACTCCAAAGTGAAGTTATGCTGTGAATAACCCTGACTTCCTACCTGCTGTTTTCCACAGAAAACTGAGTTATCTTGCAGATTTACCAGCTTTCAATGTGCGGTTTTTAAAGACATCTTTGACAGTTATTCCTTTTACTTTGCATGGTTGTTGAAGGGAACCGGAGACAAAACTCTTTTTAGATGTATTCTAAAATCTCAGTCTCTGTATTCAACAACAGATATCAGACTCAAATATTTATTAGTTCACTCACTGCTGTGGCTTTTATGTGACAGAAACAAAACTCTGGACAAACTCTAGCAGGGTGTTCTGGCCAGGTAAAGGCAAAGATGCTTAAGTATTTTTAACTGCATCCTGAAAGATCACAGAATCAGGATGAGAATCAGCATCAGAATCAGTTGAGGTGAGGAGGGATCCCTACGGTGACACTGAGGCAGCTGAGATGGGATCCTGGTGATGGGAAATGAGCATGAATCAGAGCATCTGCCCCCTGAATCGTCCCAGTGAGAGCCAGTCTCCCTCCATCCACCATGCTGGGAGCCTACAGCACTCATAACTGAGGCCTTGGCGAGATGCACACACCAAAACTTAAGTCTCCCAGCACCTACTCCCTTCCCCAGTGGCACCTGACTGGTGGCAAGTGTTTGATAGGAAGTGTCTTCCAGGATGGGAGTGGTGCAGAGCAGCTCAGCTGGCAGAGCTCTTCTCTATCCACAAAGATGCTCGCAGTGATCAGCAAATTGATTTTATTACCAAAAGACTGTAAGAGTGGTTGAATTTTCTTTATGCTTTCCTTTGCTGTCTTCTAAAGGTTGAATTCCTGGCAACCTGATGCCCATGAGAGGGGAAAACATGAGTGGACACAGCTGTGACCGGAATGGTGGGACAGGGTGTGGCTGTGGCGCACCACAGCAAAGGGCCTCTGCTCACCTCTCCTGGAAAACCCAACCCATGGAAGGAGGAATGTTTTCTGTGCACCTCACACTCCTCTGTCTCACTCTTGGGAGGAGGATGTGGCCTGGAAACCTGCGGTACACCCCGTGTGTGAAAGGGTGTGCACCAGGGCCACCGTGTGAGTCACAGGATACAACGGTGTCAGCAGCAGGGCACAACAGATGCTGCGCTGTTCAGCTGTGGCGCAAAGGTAAAAGGTGGAAAAGTGCCATAAACCCTCATGTGTGCTCACTGCCCTCGAGCTGGTTTGTATTTGCCTTTCCAGTGGGCTGCCACAGCCTGCCAGGCCATCTATTCATCACACACTGCCAGCATCCAGGGTCACCCCCTAACCTCTTAGTGGCTTGGGTTTGCTTCCTCAGAAAGGTTTTGAGGCTCATAAAATAAAGAATCACTGACAACCTGGAAACTGATTTCTCCCAAGTTTTTTAAAGCCTGGAGACGCACCCTTTCCAATTCAGACAAATATTTTGTTGCTACTTGGGAAACCAGTGCTCACAATGTCAGGGATGTTTGGGGTGAAGGACAAAGCACAGCGTCAGGGCTGCTCTGGGATGTGGATGGAAATTGGCTGGTGCAAGCCATGTGTGAAGTACAAGCACGAAGCTTTCCTATGGGGACAGGCAGGGCTGAGGTAGAACTGAGCTGTATGGAAGCACTAATGGGTACCTGCTGCCTCCTTCACTTCTTCATGAGTTGCTTCCTGCTCCTAGGACCAGACTGTTCTTTATTCCTCCCTGAACTTGGATTGCAAGGAGAATAAATGAAGGCAGAACAGGGACATCCTCAACCCTCTCATAGATCCGTTGTGTGCCTTTTGGAGCTGATGGATATTTTGCCCCACTGAAGATTTTAATTTTTGCTCTTGTGCTCTACCTTGCTGTTTAGGTCCAAAAAGCAGACACCTGTGTGAGCCACTGCTTTGGGGAAGAAAAAAAAAAGAAGGATGATGAGGACACTTCTGCACCTTTTCAGATTGTGCACTTTTTATCCCCCTGCACAGTTTGTAAACAGGCTATAAAATACAGAGCAGTCCTCAGATGTAATAAATAGAATATGGATTCGATGCAGCATTTTAAGAAGAGGTAGTCCTATTTACTGCAATGGAGAACAACAATGCCAAGATGAGATACAAATAGCTGTAATAATTTCTGTGTTTTTAAAGCTTTAGCAGAGAATAATCATAAATCAGGCCTTGAAAATCTCGGTGCTTTTACCCACAGAAAACTATCCTGCAGCAGCCAGTAGGGCTGAAGGCAGATCACACAGCCAGGCTTTCGTTTATAAAGTGACTGTCAGCCTGGAGTCTACATCCTCTCACACAAACCATCTGCAATCACATCTTGTCCAGTCTGTCTCTGTGCTCTGTGTTGAAGGAAGCCACTGCACAGAAAAGTTGTCACTTACCCCCGTTGTGTGGAGAGGCTCCACCTGCCACTTTATCTGGTTCACTCTGATCCCTTCTCCTTATCCCCAACTTGGGATGAAGGCTCATCCTCAGCCGTGTATTCCTTAGAGCTGATGCTCGGGGTGACACCTGAGGGAGGAGACAGAGCTTTGATTCTCCATCACTCTGCAGTTGGTTTAGTCATTTCCACCAGTGCAGAATGCACTTGAATCCCCACTCAGACAGAGCAGTGAATGGTTACACAAGGTGTACTGGCAATGAGACACTGGGAGTATTGATTTAGCAGACCATGAGTGAATTTTCATTGTTTCTTTTAGAAATGTTCACAAAGTTTGGTGCCAAGAGCAAAGATAAACAAATTTATCATCCAACAGTGGAAGGGGAAAAAAGGCACCACTGTGGAAATTCAGTTCTACAAGTTTTGTAATGCTAAATGTAAAGGCATAAAGGAAACAATATCCATTTTTTCCTTGCTATGGTAGTGGACATATATCAGCTACTGGAAGCCTCAAAGCACTACTTAAGGGATTACAAACTCTGTACATGCAGCTCAGCAGTCACAGAACTATTGCCACCTCTAGGCTGCAGCCAGACAGTCATTAACATGGCCTTGAATACTGATTGGGGTTTTCTAGTAATTATTTTAAATTGAAAAGTGACAGTTGATGGAAATCACATCTAAATGTTTTACTTTGGAGGAGGAAGTGAATTAAAGATGAATATCTGGTCTCAATTTTACTGTGATTTATATTTAGCAAGTAAGCATTCTGAAAAGAAAAATATTTTAAATATACACACAAATATATAAGTTTCAGATTTGTACTTTTCACCCAGTATTAGGATGGGAAAACTCTAAACTGAGAAGTGCTTGTGGATAGGAAAAACTGTTTCCTGCCCACCTCTCTTGGCAAACCACTGTGTTTCTGTTTGCTGCTGAAACTTGAAAAAGCAACAGGCAATGGCTGGATCAGAGTTGTTCTTCCAGTGAGTGAGAAATCCTCCCAGGATACAGATTTGTTCAGCAGCATGTTCATGGCCATGGGAATGTTTTGAAAGGTGAGGTTTCTGTAATAACTCCTGTGGCTTCTTCACCGTGGGAAGGTAAGGGAGCGATAACCATGCCCTCTAAGTCCCTTTCCACATTTGTGTTTGCTCTTCTGCTGGAAGAAAACATTTGTCTGACTGATTTTCAAGTGGCAGATGGCAGTACCATTGCAGCCACACAGTGTGGCTGTGGGGACTTGCACGGGGCTTTTGGGTACTCTCCACCTTCCGTGATGTCTTGGGTCTGTCTTTACCTTCTTTCCCCCATGAGGAAGTATTCCTAAAAAAAATGCAGATCCACAACCATATCAAAACACCTTTTCTGACCATGTGTAGAGGACCCATGGAAAAGTGTGTTCAGAGGAGGTGATCTTAAACCAGCTCCCTGTCCACACTCTGCAGGAGGAAGCTGAATTTGGGTGTCTGGATTGGTGCTGTGAAGATCTCAACAAAGTGATTATTTCTATCTCCAGAGCTACTTTGGAATCAAACTCAAATGTCTCTGTTCCTTTTCCTGAAATGACTGAATGAGGGTGATCTTTGCACTTACCCACTCCTCGCTAGCACAGCATCCATACATTTCACAGCTCCCATTAGGGAAAGGAGAGCAAAACCTTGTCTCGTGCCTGGAGGTTTGATGCAGCATCTACCATCACAGTGAGCAAAGGCAATGGCCACAGTCATCTTGGGAAAAGAACAATATCCAAACATAACAAAAGCAATAAAATAACTCTTTTCAGAGAGGAAGAAATTATATTGGGGCAGAGTAGAAAAGGAAAGATCAACAGAGTCCTTTGAGCTCTCTAGTCTCCCTAAAGAAACTGAAGAGACTGAAGTCTCCCCTCTGATCCAGGAAGATCTCCTCTTCTTGAGGAGGCCTTTGACCTAATGTCAAAACCTTCCAGAACCCAGATATCCAGAGTTCAGATATCGAGTTCTGAGTCGGGGCTTGATCCTCAGTTTTTAAGTCATTTTCACAATTCTGATCTGTTTATTTGCAGACCAGGGCTGGAAACACCCATTTCCTGTGACAACGGTGTTCTAAGCCAGTTCGTGTTCTCAGGACACTTGGGAGAGGTGGATCTGGGCAGCACACAGAACCCTGGGTGAGGAAGAGCTTCCTTCACCAAATGGAGCGTGACACCGGCCTGGCTGGCTGGGAAACCAGGGCTGATTCCCGTCTGACAGCTGATCTTATCAGCAGAGCCCCACCAGGAGATGAAAGAACTCAACCCTTTATCGAGTGGTTTAATTCCTCATTCCCCAGAAGCAGCTCATGTGCACGCCTTTGTTCTCCTCTGCCCCCACAAGTGCAGGAAGGATCAATCCCAGAAATATTTCTAATTAAGAGGGGACTTATTTTTTTCTCTCTTGCCATCCCAGGCTTTCAGACCGGGGGGGAAAGGAAGGAGGGATGCAGGGTGTCAACAACAATAAGCAGGAGGGGAAAAGATGCCTGGCACTGGGAGAGTTCAGTCTGGGACAGTTTGATCTCTCCCAGAGCACTCTCAGTGCTTGAAGATCACTGCTTTTGACACGTTTCTCCGGCTGCTGAATGAGAGGATTTACTTGGGTGAAATTTAGGCCCGAGGGGAACATGAAAATCATATTCATAATTTGAAGTGACATGTGATTCAGGATTAAAAAGCTGGCTGGCAGAGAAAAGAGCTGAGGTTATCCTTTTGAGCTGTGCTAATGCAGAAAACTGTGTTTTTAATCCTGTTTTAAAAAGGCCTAGAAGGTTTCCAGCTGGGGCAGTTAGAATATAAAGGAGCAGTAAAGATGAGGAATCCCTTTTTCAAAAGGAGGGGGAAAAAATCCCAAAACAACAACAAAAGATCAAGTTCTGCTTTTGTTTTTCTCTGATAGCAAGTGGCTGAAAGCCAATACAGGAGATTTTTTTAACTACCCTTCCTTTGTCTGACTCTTTAAAACACCACAAGCAGCAAGACTGATCAGTGGGACAAGGCAGAGGTGACAGCTAAAGGTGACACTGGTGCTAAGGGGAAGGTTGCTAGGGGCTGGGATTGCAGTTTTCCCCTCAATTTGTGCATTTCTCTGGAGAACTGAGGATCCAGGAGTAGATTCTCCCTTTCTGTCACTGTCCAGAAGCCCCTTGTCCCTTGTACTGAGCACAGAGCAGAAAGGTGCCCCCAGCCCCACAGGGTTTGGGGTTGTGTAATTAATCTTTTCTACTTTTCTTGTCACTTTTCCCAAGAGCCTCTTAATTGTAGCACAAGAGTGAGCTGACATCACTGCTTATTGTTCTTAATATACTAATTTCAAGGTTTTAGTTGCTCTCCCTCTAGATCCTTATTTGTACTTTTCTCTACCATATTGGCTCTCCTTCCTTCTGTTCTGACAATATTATTTGACTTGGTTCACCAGAGTAATTTTTAGCATTGTGGGGCAAGAACTCACTTTTCAGTATAGATATTTCAAACATAGTAACTGGAAGTTCATATTCCAATCAGTGTCTTGAAACATGATATTTTCAAAGTTAGTCAAATGTGTCTTGAATAATGTGCAGGATGAACAGCAAATTGCACACTCATCAATTAACATGGTAGAAATGTGGTTTTTTCCATATTTACCTCAATAGTTTCTGAAAAATTTAGGTAACTTCTGCTATAATTTTTCAAAATGGCATTTCACAAAGGAAACTTCAGGGTTAGTAGAAATATTCTGTTATGATACACTTGAGTTGATTTGCTTGAGATTTTTTGAGGGGCTTTTTATCTTTTATTATTTCACCTAAAGTTAATTTCAAAACAGGAATTTGAATGAAATGAAGTGAAAAAGCAAAGCCGCAGTGCTCCAAAAAATTTAACCTTATTTTCCTGTTTTTCATAGTGGACTTTCATTCTTTCTTCTCCTCCAAAAAGCCCTTTTTAATTGAAATACAATTTTTTTAATAAAAGTCAACACTGACAAAACTAAACTTCTGCCCAGCTCTCTTCAAAGCCTGTCACTGGTGCACTGAAACAAATCACATTCAGCTTCCCTGTTCCTCAAGGTACAAGGTATTTCCTACACTTCTTTTATCCCCTCTGGAAAACTTCTCAGCCCAGACACAAAGAAATGATCCAAAGCTGGAGGAAGTCAATGAGAGCTCTTCTATGTATTGACTTCGGGTTTGGGGAAAGCTCTGGATCAATAGGGTGCTATTATTAATCTAACAGCCTATATACAGAATTTAAGTGTGCCATCATATGAGGTGTTTTAATCATCCTGTGGAATTCAGTAGAAGGTTATTCCATTACATTTTCATGACTGAAAAGGAATATTTACTATTTTTATCTCTCACTTCCCTGTCGAGGCAGTGTGGCTAAGGCAGACACACAGCCTCTCTCTCCAGCCTCACCACTGGATGCTGAAGTCCCATCATGTAGGCTTGTTCAAATCCTTCTGATAAATAGGAAACTGAAGGAGAAAAGAAATAGATTAAGGACTGCAGGGACCTAACCTCAGGATATGATCTGGCCTACAAAAACCCTTCCCAAAAGAGTGAACTTTGTGGGATTCTTCCATCTGTTTCCACACTCAAGGCAGGGAGAAGCTACACCAGAACCTAAACCTCTGTCCCAGCCCTGTTTTCACTTGTAAGCTGAACATATCTGATACTGGAACATTAAGAGACCATAAACATGAAACTCAATGATGCTATTTTTTCCTGAGACACTTTTCAGAGTAGAAGAGCACTTTCAGTGTGACAGATCTGGCTGCAGGCCAGCGGATGACACGATCCCCCAGGGAGCTTCGCTACCATTCCTGGGTACACTAAGAGTACATCGTGCATATTGTATGTAATCAGGGAAGCAATTTCTCCCTTGGGTTCTTAATAGATTTTCCTGCCTTTACAGCTTTATTGGTAATTTTTGTTTGTTTTCTTGCTCCGAGTGTTGGCACATCACAAACTGGATGTTTTTGCCAATTGCTATCTGCGT
Organism: Orthonyx spaldingii; assembly: GCA_013397795.1. Lineage (NCBI taxonomy): Eukaryota > Metazoa > Chordata > Aves > Passeriformes > Orthonychidae > Orthonyx > Orthonyx spaldingii. The sequence continues at coordinate 921,205 of VZTJ01003652.1, forward strand.
CGCTGTCTCCAAAAGGCACCATTTTGGGGAACTGAAGGGAAATGCCTGATTAGGTTGTACAGCTTGTTTCCCTGCCAGAGAAGGATGGAGTGATACTGCACAGGGCTGCACTGACTAAGGAGATGTTGCTGTAGGTGCTCAGCCAGCCAGGTGCAGCTGGAAATGCTGTTTGGAGCTCCGTGGAGGAAGTGCCATCTCCCAGACTGGATGTGTAATTGATTGCTTGCCTGTACCATCACCACAACTGTGGTCACAATTACAGTAATTACATGGGCAAATAAACATGCAATTGCATGTTCCTAGTGCTGGAAATCTGGGCACAGGTAATTGCCAAAGACCACAGGGAGACTCTGCTCAGAGGAGGAGATGCAGCATCACCCCCGGGCTGGGCTGGAGGACGTGCTCACCTCCTGCCCGGTGCCTCATGTTTCCCATCTCCTCATCGTCTGTCTCAGAGGAAAGTAGGATCCTGTCCTGAGCTCCTCCTCTTGGACTCACAAACTTAGACCGAGTTTCTGAATTGTCTTGTGAAATCCCAAACAAAGAGGAGGCCAGGTTCCTGTGGATATCATTGGATCTGCACGGGGAACACGCTATAAATAGCATCATCACACATTATCAACTGCATTCCTTGAGAAACCCAAAGCCAAATTGAGATCATCTTCTTTGCAGAAAAAACTCCTAGGCATATTTGCAGAGCATTTCTCTAGGTTACTCTGTCCAGTATTATTTAACAGCTGCCATTGCCCTTTGTGTAAAACAGTTGATTTTTTTATCTGTCAGCTTCCAAAATGAGATTGCAAATCTAACTCTAAAATATAAGATGCATCCAAAATTATCTCAAAATAGAAAAAAATACCACATTAGAAGCTTAATAGAAGTCAAATATAAGAATTTTTAAGGACAACATTTTGTGAAATATACTCACTATTCCATTGTTAAAAATAAAATTAACATTTTTCCTTTTGTTCCCTCATTAACATGGGAGTTTATAGAAATTACATTAAATATAACTTAAAAATTCATCCTATATTGTGTTGCTATTTCAGTTCAGGGTGTAATCATGCAATCATTGCAAAAAAAAAATTCACACAAACACTCAGAATTATTGGTTTATTTGAAAACAACCGTGAGTCTGTTTGTCTGTAGATTATTTTAAGTGTCCATGGTGATCAGAGTGCAATAAAGCATAATAAAAGACAAGTGAAAAATGATGAAATAAAAAAACACTCTGCTTTTATAAGTAGACTGCTACGAGAAACACAGACCATTTCCTCTGCATATATAATTTTTATTCTGTCTCTTTAATTTACATGAATAATTAAAATAGATTCAAGCAATCCTATGCTCCTATGGTTTTCTAGGATTAGAAGAAAATGTACTATAAGAAAAGACTAATGAATGAATTGCAGCAGATCATAGCTGGGAGCCTGATTTGGGGTAAATGACTGGTCCGAGTTTCAAAAAAATATTGAATGAAGTACTTTTATGTCAACTGATTTTTCATCCCAAATTTCAAATTATACAAATACCTAACTTAAATCTAACAGTTATGAGAAAGAATAGGTGGGATAAATGTTGCAAAAATTCAGATTTAAATTCTAATAGTTCAGCTCGGCTTTCAAAGCCAATTATAGTTTCAAAGGGAATGTTTTCAAACAAGATTAGCTATTTGCTGTGCACTTCATGAAATATCTGGCACAGATAGCTAAAAGTGCAGCAATATGTGTTATATGCACACGTATAGGATTTAATCAGACTAATAAATTGATATTTCATGTGGCCATGAGCCATCAGGTATTGCAGTCTAATTGGAGATTTTCGGTATTTTCCTCCTTTTGGTTGTTTTTCTATCTACCCGTGTCTGTCTGGCCAGCAGCACGAGGGAACCTTTCACATCCCCTTCTGGGCTGGAGGAATAACCTACAGACAGCTTTTGCAGAGGGACAGAATGTCAGATAACTGCAAAGAATCCCTTTTGTAGGAGGCGTTCCTGGAGACTTGAGCACGCCCAGGAATCCCACCAGGGTTGCCTGAGGTTGGACAGCTTGGGCTCCATCTCTCCAGAATCGGGGTGTGCCAGCCTGGGTGCCTCCATCTCACCTCATTTACAGACCCTGCTCCAAGCTCCAGGCAATCTACACATTCTCTGGGGAATTATTGTCCAGAGAGGCTTTTCCCCACCTATTTCAGGACAGGATAGGTTGTGCTTTGGAAGTGTCCACCCCTCATCTTTCGTGTTTGCATAGGGAAATAACTGTGATGGAATTCAAACAACCTGTAAGCTGTGAAGTCAGGTGAGTCCCAGCCTGGGGACAGATCTGTCCCTCTCTGGAGGGAGCTGAAGCAGCAGCCAGGCCCCTCCTGGCTCTCTCCTCAGGACAGCCCAGCCACGGAGCCATATCCCTGCCAGAACCTGGCCTGGCTTCCTGGGACACGGCTCCTCTGTCCAGTCGGAGCTGTGAGGCACAAACTGGGCCCTGAAGGCACTAACACAGCTCCACGCAGAACCAAGGTCCATATTTTGCAGCACATTATCCTTTCTGGGCTTGGCAAAGTGAAGGATGTCCATTGCAGGCAGAGTAGGAATTATGATGAGCTTTTCCCAGCTGGACTTCTTGTAATCGTCGCAGGGATAAATAGTTTCTCGAGACTCCAGATCTTTTCCTGTCAGGCTCTAAGCCTGTCTCCAGCTCTTTTGAGCTTGTCAGGGGTTTTATTTACAAGATTCAGCTAAAAATCTATCCTGCTAGACTAAGCCAGGCTGTTTCTGCTTGTTCCCTAATCTCCAGGCTTCCTCCCTCTGCATGCTAAGGAACACTTAGTTTGTTTAAGGCCTGAGGCAGGCATAATTACAAAATTTAGGCAGAATCCTGAACTGACCCCAAAGGTCTTCCTACTCAGACAGAAGTCATTTGTCATAATGAGCCTACTCATAACCTGCTGACCCTTTGAGTTCAATTAATTTCACGCAGGAGAAGTGCTCACAGCCTCTGGACCCTGCTGCAGGAGGGATTTGCACAGTGGTGTCTCCCACTCACACAAGCCAATGTGGACAAATGGGCTTGGAAATGTCTCCAGAGAGAACAGGGACCAGTGACAGGGCGTTGTTTTTAAAGCAGGGTGGTAAAATGAGGTATTCCTGTGTATGGTTGCAGAGTAAATGTGTACTCCTTAGAATAATAAACTAAATATGCAGCAAGGCATATTTAGGCTTGTGGGTTAATTTTACATCCCTTAAAACTCTGTAAGAGACACTCTTTATTTTACATCCCTTAAAACTCTTTAAGAGAGAAGTGGGCATTAAATGGGCCTGATTTGCCAGGCTGCTGCAGCAGCTCTGTTCCTGAGAACGCTGCCCTGCCAGCTCTGCCAGGCACAGCTCTGAGACAGGGGATGGAGATATCAATGATCTGTAGTGGAAATAACGAGATTGGGCAAAACACTGCAGCAAAGTGTCCATCCTGCTTCCCACAGGCACACCTGGGGGTTTCTGCATCACACTGCACTGAGTCAGGCCAACCCAGAACACATTTTGGGGTCAGACCTTTACTAGCTGGAGATGAACTGCCTGGACTTGATCTCTTGGTCTTTCTCAGCTACTGGCATAACCTCTGGATTTTTGTATTGTTTTGCCTAAATAGCACACAAATTACAGCAAAAATAGAGCTTTAATCTGAATATTTTTATGTATGTTTTCTGGTCTTTGTCATCTCAAATACTTCAAAGGAATGTCTGTGCAGTTCAGCAAATGAAATTAAAAACTGCCTAAACGACCTAAAATTAGCTGTCTCATGCAAACTGGGTGTGGGGATGACAGGGAACAGATGAGAAGGGGGTTGAGAGCACTTGGATCAGTGGATATACAGTCAGATCCTGTAGCCAGCTGGTTTTTGGTTATAGGAGAGGGTTGCACTGGACCCACTTGTGTTGGAATAGATGTTTCTGGCCAGAATAATAAAAATCTGGCCTGTTCTATCTCTTGGCATGGTCTAGCCAGCCTATTTAATTAAGATGAAAAGCACAGTCAAGAAGATAATTCAAGAGACATCAGTCATCTTAGACAATATGAGGCAGTGATTTTTTGTAGCAAATCATTGAACACTTGCGGGAATGCATGTGGCTGGACTGGATAATCCCAGAGCATCTTTCCAACAACCATAACTATTTGCACTTACACAGCACCTTTTGGCCACAGATCCCAGTGTCTATAAATCTGTAGGCTCCTAGGTGAGAGCTCAGTAGTGAATTTGAGAGCTGTGTGATAAATTGTGTTTATTATGCACTTTCCTTACACAATGCTCATAATAGATTTTCACTAGAAGTGACTCCTGGACTGTGTAAACTCTGTGTCAGCTCAGCTGCTCCATCGGAAGCGGCCAGAAATCTGCCTTAAGGAAATCCCCAGATGGCACAAAATTGGCATTCCCTGTTCTTTGCCACACATCCTTTTGGCACGAGAGGCAGTAAGGGGGTGAAGCCCAGTGCACAGTGATTCATCTGTGACAGTCAGGAGCTGCAATCACTCTCTTTAGGTAACCCAGTCACATTTCTCTATGTTATGCAAGAATGGACTTTGGATGCTACCAGGTCAGACCTTCTGAGAGCAGGAAGGTGGCAGGGAATTGCCTCTCCCTCCTGTTCTTCCCATTTTGCCTAAAGATCAGGCTTACCATTTAGGACAGACCCCCCCCGAGTTATACACAGCCTATTAAACCGTGCAAGTGTGCCACAGCTCCAACACAGCCCCCTCTCCCTGGCTCAACAATGCCCATTGTTTAGATTGTTTAACTGATGATACAATTTCCCCCTGCTTCTTGTCACAGTCTGACAACATTCAGAAACTGCTTTTCCCCTAAACTGTTGTCTCAAGTGTTTTCCCTCCTGAGGATCATAGAAGATAAAAATAATGCATGTTGAGTGTGTGGAAGTGTGTATATATACATGATACACGATTGCTGAGCATTTATGACATTAATCTTCACTCACAAAGACAGAAGAGATAACTCATAAGTTATCCCTCTGCTCAACCATGAATATAAATGTCAGACTCCTAATGGAGATGTTGTCTAATGAAATATTGTGAATTATTGAATCTCCTAAGCCATGTGCAAATTTCATTTCTTCTTCCCTTTTGGGTTCAGATTGGGTATTTTTGAGGTGATGCTATCAGCACTGTGAAAAGCAGATGAAAAGATTCTCTATGTAGCATTAAAATCTAATCTCCATAGTGTGGGATGCCTGGGGGGATGCTGGCTGCCCACTCCCATGGCAGCCAGAATTAAATGCATTTCAAATTTACATTAAAAACTAATATTTTGGAAACCTCTTCCTTTAAGGATCCAGTTGAAAGGTGAAGCTAAGGAAGGCTATAAGAAACAACAGCACTTTCTATAAATAGCAGTGCTGTAATTAAATCAATGTAAAGCAGATCAAGTTACTTTGGTGCCAACTCAACACACTTAAAATGGTTTAAGCGTTGTTTAAATAGGTTTAGCTTCATTTACTAAATTAGTATAGGCAAGCCAAAAATTCTTTGTAATTTGCCATTGCTTCTGGTCTCATCAGCTTGTGTGTCACACTGGCTTATCTCATCTGCAGGACACACTTATCCATGTGCAGCTTAGAGCCTTATTCTCCCTTTTTGCTTTGGCCTGCGAGAGGGGTGGGATTCGTGAGCTGTACACTTGGCTTGTCCCAGAGAGAAACCTTGCTCAGAAGTGGTGCTGTGCCTAAAGGCAGCACCCTGGAAACCTTTGTAAAAGTTCTCAGGAAAACTTCCACCTTTTTCCTAGAAGGTCCCAGCTCAGAGCAGCAACTGTGAGCAGCAATGGCCCAGTCTGCTCACTGACCTGCTCCTGGTTTACTCCCAGGCCCTTTTTGGTCTAAATTACACTTGTTCATGCTACTGAGATCAGAGATTTCTGCCACTTTGGCCCATTTGAACTGAAAGAACTCCAAATGCCTTCCCACAGCCATCTACTCACAGATCTGAGCTGGCAGAAACCTCATCAGAAGCGGTGGGTGCTGGTACACAAAGTTTCTTTGCTCAGTTTAACCTATTCCTTTTATTTATCTGCTTGAAAACCACATCATTTCATTTGGCTGGATCCCATCATCTCCTGCAGGGCTGAGCTCTTACTCTGAGTGGAGAATTGGAGCTTGCTGCAACTCAACCACCGTGCAGGATGTCTCAGTCGGTGCAAAACCTGTGGCAAACAATCCTGAAGTTTCAGCTTTGTCTTTGCAAGGTACACATAACCAAGAGATGATGGTTCAGAGGGCTGGGCAGCTCCCAGGGAGTATTTAGGGACAGTAATCCCTCCAGCCCACCAGCACATTATGCAATAGTTGTGCTGATACCATCGCGCTTCCCCTCACATTTGCCCTGTGATGCAGAGATCTGTTATTATCCCCACTTACAGCTGCAGCACAAAGGATGAGGGGAGAATAAATGACTTGCCAGAAGGCAGATGGGGAGTCTATGGCACAGCAGATTATAGGAGCCAGGTGACCTGTGTCTTGGTTTGGCTCTGTGCCCAGAAAATCTCCTTTTCTTCCTGTAGTTATTGTGCCTTCCTTCTGCAAAATGGAAACCTGTATTGAAATCTCTAGCCCTTTAAGGCTACAAAAATATATCATCTAATTCCCAGGTTTGATAAACATACAAAGGAGCCCTTGCTTACCCTGTAGGCCGAGGCATGCTGCATGGTTATGCTGTATATAAGAAATGACCCAGCATGAGCAATGCCTGCATGGTGATGTGGCACAGTTTTGGCCAGAACCTTCCCACTGGCCTCGTTTTTCCATTGCCATGAGTCATCTTGGTGTTGTACACCCACAACACTGATGGTGTTAGTGGGTGCTGAACCCAGTTACCTGGAGAAACCTGAGAGATGAGGCACAGCATTCGTGTGCAGGATTGCCCGCGTGGCATTGCCACTCCCTGCTGCAGGAATGCTCAGTGGCAGAGCCCTGCGCCACCCAGCCTGAGCTCCAGCACATCCTCATCATCGTCATCCACGGACACAAGGGCTGCACTGGGTTGTTAAATTCCTTAAGTATTTATTGGAGCCAGCAGTGCCTGAGGCTCCATCCCCCCCTTCCACATACCTAGCTGAAAATTACTGCCAGCCTTTGCCACTGACCCTTGCAGGAAGCATTGAACCGATCCTCCCTGACAAACTCGGAGCGGTGGCTCAGCCTCGCCGGGTGACCCCCGGTGAGGTCGGCGCGACACTGGAGGCAAGGATTGATTGCAGGTAGCAGGTGAGACCCTTTCACTTGGCTGCCCCTGGGACGTGGCCAAGCGCTCCCTGCTCCAGGCAAGACACACCGTGCGTGAGGATGGCAGCCCCGGATTTTTTTATTAGGGCTGCCTGGCCACTCATTATCGTTTTAGGCTCATAATTGCTGGGTGTGTCGGTGCTTTTCCTTGAGCACAGCTACTGGGGAGCAGCAGAAGCGCTTCGTGCTTCCCTGGGCAAAAATGGAAATGAGCAGGAACTCACCCATCTCTTGCCTTTTCATCCTCCTCCTCCCTGACTGCCTCTGCTGTGGCTCCACTGATCTGTGGTGAAGGTGCTCCCCATTTGCACCCCTGTCCAGAAGGAGAGAATTTGATTTGAGGTAATTGTTGCCTCATGCAGTCCATGGGGCCTCTACCCAGGCTTTATGGGAGCAGTATTACAGTGGGAGTGATTTTGCTGTTGCAGTGGACTGCTTCAATATATGCTGGAACTGATGTGTTAGGATCAGGAAAGTGACATTTACTGTAGTAAAGGGAGTACATATTTGGCCCCAAAATTTAGCTGGGAGTTGAGAGACACGACTCTATCTTTGTCTGGAATCATTTATCCCAGCTCTGGGTCTTGCCAAGACAAATAAATGCTTCTTCATGTTCACATGTTAATCCAGTTGTGATGAGCAAAGGATTCGTTTACTTTTTAACCATTGTTCAAATTAAGCTGTTAAAATCAGGGAGAAGCCCAAATTCTAGGGACCTGGGGTATACATGATACAGTTCTTTACCTGCTCTCTGTAGCCTAATATGAATGGGGTACATTTCTACCCAATTTATATTAAAATTAGATGGAAGACAAAAAAAAAAAAAAAAAAAAAAAAAAAGAGAGAGAAAGAAAATGCCTGGTCTAAATCTGGTCAGGGTTCTGAATCCCAAATCAAAGGAGCAAGGCATCCTCCATGATAAATGTTTTATGAAGAGCACACACAGCATGGCAATGCCCACAGAAATCTGACAGTGTTCTCTGCTTTCCCTCTCTCTGCTCTACTTTCCCATCCGTGCCTCAGGTCACACAATTGAGCCTTGTTGCTCCTGTCCTTGCCTGTGGTCCCTGATTCATCACTTTTCAGACAACACTTCGCTGTGTCTGGAAGAAGCAGGCAGGAGAGACAGAGCTTTCCCTGAATTTCCTCATCTCTGTTTGCACTTCTGCTTCCAATGCACTTGCCAATCTTTGTCCCTTCTTTCGCTCTGTCTTCCGTGATGTTTCTTTTCTCACTCCTGTTTCAATGTTTAGTGTCACTTGGGTGGAAAATGATCTCACAGAGCGTTGGGGAGGACTCCAGGTCCTGCTGGCCTTTACTTTCCTGGACAGCTTCTGTATGTATCTGTAAACCTGTGCTTTTGTCATGGTCCATATGTTTTTCCCTGGAGTTGGAAATTGTGGGTTTAAAGTGCCTTGTAATATCCTGAAGAATCCAATAATTGGAATGAAAGATCTCCCCATCCCTTGGGCTCTCTGATCCTTTGCTTTTCCTTGGAAATGGGCTCCTGTTTTCCTGTTGGAGTAGGCCTAGCCATAGTCATTATTTTTAATTTTAATTCAGCTTTATAGGAGGCCTTTCATCACAACTAATTTAAAAATTTGAGGACTCTTCCAATTTTTTCCCCTCAGCCACTTACCAGACATCATAGCAGAGCAGAGAGAGGAGTCTCCATTCCAGTTCTGCCCTTTCCTGAGCTTTGTTTTAACCCCTTTTTCCTTTCCTGCATCAGAAAAATGATACAGACTGAATGGCCTAAGTTGTGTATAAACCCCTTTGGACTTACTTCTGCAAGCAGACCAGGAAAGGAATCTCCAGTTTCTGCCACACCTTCATCACAGCAGTCCTGTGTCACAGCCTGACCCCAGCCCCCTGCCCAGCTGAGATGGAATTGTCACCCAGCTCCAGCCGGATTGATGCCGGGCAGCAGCAGCCAGTGCAGCCTCCTGGACATACTTCTGCAAAGAGATAAAAATTGAAATTCAGTATATTTACTGCAAATGACAAACGAGAGTATAAAGCTGAATAGAGAAATTGCCTGGGAAAAAAAAGTATCCCCTGAGGAATCAGATCATATTTGAGACTGTAACTGGATCAGACAAGCCACAGCCAGTGAAACTACAGAAATTTATTGTGCACTGAAGAGCTGCAAAACACGGACCTGTGGTGGTTCTGGCCAGCCTCTCCTGCATGCTCTCTCCTTGGCCTCGGAAACGTGTGTTGTGCTCTCCTTGGACCTGGAGCTGGAGCAGTGCTAAGGAGAAGGCAGGGGGTGTATGCTTGTCCTGAAGGCTGCCGTGCTGGAAATGGCATGTTCTCCTCAAAGTGTGTTTTCAAGGCACAGGCAAGGCCTGGGCAGCCTGACCAAATGATTTATTGACAGGTCAACATCTCCACAGCCAGAACTGCAGAGCAGAGGATTCTCAGGGTATTGAATATTTCATATCCACTTGATGAACTGGGTTTTGCATGAATTGTACCCAAAGGATCAACCCAAACTGCTCTGTGTTAGGTTCTCAGCTCTGCCTTGAGATCTGCTCTGTGAGACATTTCATCTCTCAGCTTCTCAGCTCTATTTTTCCCAAGGCAAGGCATTGATTTTTCCTTTCCTCTGTACTTTGTCTTACCTGCTCAGATTGGTGTGGATTTTACAGTGTTTCATATGAATAGCAGCAAAGTGTTGTCCCAAGTTCAGTTTCAACCTCAAAAAAAAAGCACAACAAAATCCCAATAATAACTGGGAGTAATTTTTGCCATCTTGGGGAGTTGGGGTATTTTTTGCTTTTTTGCTGGTGTTCCTCATTACTCTTCATATGAAATCTGTGCCTTATCTGACAGGGAAGCCATGAAGATTTTCACCTTGATTTTGCTATAACTAATAAAAACTATGCTATTTATATGAACAGTGCTCTGCAGTGATCTGGTCATGGGATTACAACGTGAGCTCCTCAGGCATGGGCTGAAGAAGCCCATGAGCTGAGCTACAGAGAAATGTGGAAAGGAGAAAAGTGGAAATAAAGCAGTGATGCTGAGACAGGGAGAAAAATTTTTGTTCTTTCTTTGCACCAAGATTTATGCCAACCCTGACTATTTATTTGACATCCAGATGGGGTTAGCAGTGTGCAAGCAAAAAAGTGAGGAGCTCCTTTCATTCATGGTGGGCAGCAAACCCCAAAAGAGGGGGTGAGCCAGGAGGTGGCACTCATGGAGGTATTCCCTGGAAAAAAGAGGGTTTTAGAGTCATAGTCAGTGAGAGAGAAAAGTGACCATTATGGAAGGTGAAGTGAGTGAAACATCAGGTATTGAGGAGGTGGGAATGGAGGAAGTACGATCACTCAAACACTGCAGATATGAGGAGCGAGACTTTGATTGATATAAAACACCAAAAGGAAACAGATGAAAAGAATCACAGAGAATGTGGGCACAGTTCAAAAAAAAAAAAAAAAAAAAAAAAAACAAAAAACAGTGTTAAAAAGTTTGAGGCCATTTTGACCTAAAAGGAAAAAGATAAGAGAGAAGTCTGAAGACAACCATGAACCATCCAAATTCTTCTCCCTGCTTTTGGGCTTGTACAATTGGCTGGCTACAGATGGGTTTCTACAACGTGTGGGTATTGGTTTTATCTGGAATTTATGAGATTTTCGACTTACTGTCAGAGCACAACTTCCCTGTGCTTTTTATATTTATTTATTTTTTATTTTTTACTTTTTCCCAGAGCTGAATGGGTGCATGAAGGGCACATAAAGGTTTATTGAGTAAAAGCCCTAAATGCTGGCAAACTTTTACTATTCTTCCAGGGCCTATAAATATTTTTCTCAATCCTTCTCTTCAAGGCAATAAAAAATTAGTTTAGAGGTTAGCTGTGGGACACTTGACGTGAGTCTGACTCTAATCTCATTTTGAGGTTAAGGAAAGTAGAACTGAAACAGTCCAGAGTGCCAAAATACTGACACAGATAATGGCATGCCCCTGTCTGTAGCCCATACCTATCTGTGGCATCACAAGGTGCATGGATGGTGAACAGACCAAGTTCCTGTGCATCAGAGAGGTGCTGCCTCTCTCAGGGGCGTTGCTGAGGTTTGCATTTGCAGCAGAGTGCTTTTCCTTTCAAAGGGCATGGTTTGTACCCCAAAATGTGGCCAGAGTCAGAACAATCATAGATGCCCTTCTCAACAGTGTATGGTGCTGGGCATCACGGACACAGCTGGGGGATCAGAGGTTCAGACACACAGCTTTAGAGGCAGGGACGTTTTTTCTACGTGCAAAATTATACCAAAAAAGAGTTTTAATTAAAAATAAAAACAAACAAACAAAAAAATCCCAAACAAAAAATTCCCCAACACACAGGAAAAAAATAATTTCTGTATTCATTTCACTGGCAAGACATATCTTACTACTCCAAAAACTGAGACCTTAAGGAGGTACCTTTACTTCAAGACTATCTTAATCACATTGCTCACAAAAACCTGACTCCCAGATTTCCACCTCTGGCCTCTGGATACCTCTGCAGTTTGCTGTGAGCCTTCAGTTAGGGGTTTGCTTGGCTGTGCATCGTCGGGACAAGAGGAGACGTTAAGAAAGCAAGTGAGAAAAGCCAGTGTGTGGCCCAAAGGTTCAGATCCATTGCACAAGGCCCTTCCCTTCCACGTGAGGGATTATGTGATGGATATCGATGTGGCACCTCGTAAGCACTCCGCATGGAGCTGTGCTAATTCCCTGTCAGGAGAGAGCAGAGGAATTAATGCAACTTGACTTACGACTGTGTAAAAGATGTTCCTGGTGAAACAGCAGACGTCTTTGTCTCCCTTCATTTTCCCCTCCCTTCTGGGTCTCTCCCTTCTTGGTTTGCCACCCTAAGCCAGGAGAATCATGGAATCATAAAACAGTTTGGGCTGAAGAGACCTTAAAGATCGACTCTGCCATGGGAAGGGACACCTTCTGCTAAACCAGTTTGCTCAAAGCCATATCCAACCTGGCCTTGGACACTTCCAGGGATGGGCCAGCCATGATTTTTCTGGGCCACCTGTTCCAATACCTCCCCACCCTCACAGGAGTTGTCCCGTGTGCCTGGTGGGTGATCAGCAATATCAGAGGTCTGGCAGGTGTCACAGTGTCTGCCACTGCCCACAGGGCCAGGAGGCTGCACTCAGGTGCCTCCAAGGGTTTTGGCTGCCTTTGGGATGGGGATCCACTGGCTGGCAGTGAGCTCAGCTTTCCCTGGTGTGTAAGTCAGCAAGTCCAACGCCCACGCAGGAAGCCGAGCTCCTCAGCAGAGCAGCCCTGTGAAACTCAGCAGTTTTGGTTTGCGAGGGGACCTATGAAAATATTTTTGGTGTCAGTTTTCCTGGACGATCCCAGCTTGTGAAAATTGAAGGCAAGCACTAACTTTCTTGTTCTGGAGCAGTTGTTGCTTCAAAAAAAATACCCCGAAACCAGGAGAATGTCATGGGAACACTCCTGGGGCCCCTCAGCTTGGAGGTGGTAGGAGGCTTGCAATAACACATTTACTCATTTAAAAGATTGTTTAGGAGGTAAACCCACTTCCTATGGAGATGTCTACACTGAGGCAAAAAGAGTAGAAGAGTGTCTACTTCACAGGGTTGGTTTTTTTTATAAGAAAGCCCATTTTTAGTGAGGAAAAACTTCAGCTATGAGCACCAGGCATTCCTTTAGGAAAGCTGATGTAAACATAGATAGCTGTTAAAGATTTAATGAGATCCCACCAGTATGTGTTGTGCATTTATCTAATGAGATCACATAGGTTCTCCTCTCAGCACCTCCTCCTCTATGAAATCAGGCACCTTCTCTGCTCCAGCTAGGCCCCCAGATTAATACTGCCTTGACATAATTGTTCATTCAACACGACTGCTAATTTGTCAGTGGAGCTATCCCAGGGTCTTGCTCCAAGAGATATGAAAACAATAACCTTGTGACCAAGAGACAGGCCTAATGTTTTCACTGCTAAACTGTTGAAAGGGTGTTTTATGTGAAGGAGAAGGGAATGAGTCATCAAGCAAGGGGGTACAGGTTTAGTACTTCTGAAAAGAAAGAAAAGGAGCATAACAGCACCCAAGTTATCCTTCCCTAATACAAATCAGAGAACTGATAGGCAAGAAAAAAGCAAATATACACAAAGTGAACCAGAGGAATGCATCAATCTGCAAATCAAGCGAATTCTGGGCACGGTTATTAAAAGTTTGTGCATTCACAAGCACACATGTGCATGCTCTGTCTTGCACACACATGCACCACTAAAGCACTGATGTGCAGCTCCCAAACAATGACCTTCTAATAACAAAAATGTGCCCCATTCCGGTAGTGACAACTGCAGCACAATCAAAACCAACTGCCGGTAAAACACAAAAGTCATATTTCAAAGAAACACTGCAGATTAGCCTGTGGTTGTCACTAAACTGTGTCTCTCTGATTCCTGCTGGGTGACACAATGGGCTGGCTTAACGCAGCCTGGCCTCTGAACTCAGCCTTACAAGGCTTGGATCCTTGAAACAGCACCCTCACTGTCTATCTGATTTTCAAAGCTACACATATCCTGCACAATATTCTCTTCTTTCTCTGCCCCGTTTGTCTGTGGCACATCTGTATGCCCCATCTCCCTGTTTTTTGTAAAAGTCCTCCTAGTCTTTTGTGCGTGTATTCCTTTCAACATCTGCAAAAGAAATCATTTCTCTTAGAAACACTGTAAGGGTCGGGGAATACACACAATAGCTGGAAATACTGTTTAAGGCCCAGAGGGGAGAACTTTTTTTCTCCCATGAAAATGTGCTTTTGCAATGCAAGGCAGTATTCAAACTCAACCCCCTTCTCTCCTACCCGTCCCCCCGCCATGAAAAAAAAAAATCACAAGGTGGAACAAGCTCATCTAAAGCAAAATATACTTGAGAGAACAGATGTGGCAAAACAAAACCCATAGCTTTCCATGAAGAGCTGCCAAAAATAACATTGGCTCGGCAGGCATGTGATCTTCACAGGAGTTTGCTACTTGAATGAGTCAGAATGGTGATTCCATTTTTACCTCTTCAATGAACAGGAAACACATTCTCCTTGAGCACCAAATTCTCCTGCAGTGGCCCACTTACCCTGGTCTATATTAGCCATCTTTGCAGGTGCTGAGACACAGCGGAAAGAGTGTAATGGTTTCCTCTCGTTTGAGAAGCTGGGCTTAATTGAGGCAAAATCCAAAAGGTCATGTAGAAGAGTATGTAAAAAGAGATACCTGTGTGTACATATCTGAAAGGAGGAGCTATAAGAGGAAGGGGGAAGTAGTTTAAAATATCCATTTCCATAAAGAAAGTTTTGGGATCTGCCCAGACAATATACTTCATTCCAGGTTACAAAGATTATAAACTTTATGAAAAAAAGGCTATGAGGTGGCTGATGTCACCAATCCAGCATGTGTCCTTCAGCTCATTGTTCTTGAATGAAAATGCTTTGGTTTAATTTTTTTACAGAGAAATGGAGTGCCAATGGGCTCATAAAGCTCCAGGTTCTGGTATCCAACTCTCAGAATCATCAGGTTGGGACTCTCAGAATCAGCATCTGTGTTCTAGTTGCTCAAGTTTTATAGTGAGGAAGCAAACTGAATTTTGAGTTTTTTGTCTCAGGAGGAGTTTGCAAAACTTCTCTTTGAGCATGCCATCAATTGTCCAGTAAAAGTAGAAAATGTTGAGCTGGAGTTGATAAGAAGGATAAATAGAAGTCTTTGCAATTTCTTTTTCTTTAAGAACCGCATTTAAATGAAAAAAAAAAATACAAGATTCCATGAAGAACCTACTCTCTCAAATGCCTTCCATATCTGTAGGAAGAATAATTTTAATTTTGCAATAAATGAGCAGATGATATCCCAATTTCCTTGAGGGAAGCACAATGATTTTATTTGCCTTTTCTACATGAATCACAATGATCTTGTTTGTATCTTCTCATTCAAGTGTTTTCAGGTTTCCTGTGAAGTAGCTGGGAGATAGTTTCTGTATTCTTGACGAATGTTTCCCACATTGTCCAGTACAATACCAAAAGAATAGAGAAAAGTCCAGTTGTAGAGCTGGTTTCAGGCCTGGTGGACATTTCACCAAGAACAAAGATAAAGCAGGAGTTGGGAAATATTGCTCAGTTGGGTCCCGGGAAATCTACCTTTCATTAAAATATAAATAAATAAATTAGTATTGAAATATCTTGGATGCAAGTACCGAAAATAGCAGAAGTAATGGGTCATAGACCAACCCCAGACAAATGCAGTCTCTCATCAGACATCTGAAGTCATGTTGTTTCTGTTGGAGATTTCAACAACTTGAGTTGAAGTCCATTGCCAAGACTTTCAAAAACAACTGGTGGGGAAAGGAGTTCAGAGACTTGAGCAGAGACTGATTTTCACTGAGTTTGGGGATTCAGCAGTTTCTAAAAATCAAGCCAACAGCTTTCCAAATTGAGAAAACACATCTGACAATTAATGGGTGGAAAATGTGGTCAGCACAGAGCTGTAGGTGCTCACGTCTTCAGAAAATCAGTCCAAGGTTCCCTCAAGTTAGAAACCTGACGTTTCCAGAATGAGAAGTGTGTTTGGAAAATGTTAGCCTCAAACTCTGTTTTAGCTTTTCTAGGTATTCACATGGGAAGAAAAATATTGTCTAATGTCTAAATATGATTATTATGTAGTGGCTCATTGCGCTGAGAAAGTGCAATAACACGTGGGAAATAATAGTGCCACACCAGAGGTGAGACACAGTTCATTGGTGAAAAGTGACAAACCTGTCTGCCACTGGCTCTCTAATCTAAAGGAGCCTCTTGATACAAGAAATAGTAGCTGTCCTGTGACATTGTCACTTTGCATCTCCTTATTGCAAAATTTTTGTGTCCGTGTTACTCTTTAGTTATTTAAATACAAATCTGATCTTTCCATACTCAGAGGAGATAAAGAAATCTGAAAGCACCAAGGACTTCCAAACTGGTTAATCCTTCTTGTCCACAGAATTCTGTAGGACTTGTTTTCTTCTTATTTTCCAGGGGGTTTTTAGATTTAAAAAACTACTTCAATTAAAAAAAAAAAGAAAAAAGAAAAAGAGGAAGCAAAAGGCCATTGGTGTTAAAATCTAGGTGGTAGCTGTCTTCACTGTAAGATTTCATATCTAAACAGCATAAATGAAACTTCACTTTGATAAAGCACTTGGCAATGAAGTCTGTGCTTGCTGATCAACTCATTTGTCAGAAAACACCAATTCTTTCATAGTTTCCACGGTCTTGTTTAAAAATTTTGGTGCACTTCTCCCCTTTCATCCAGCATTGCTCAGACTGTTTCACTGTGTTGAAGCACAGCAGTTCTGGATGTTGTGATAGACCTTAATTTTCAAGAAAACAGAATAAGAAGCCAAGATGAAAGACCAATCTGCTCTGGGGAAAATACACCACTTTTTGGGCTTCTTTCTTGGAAAATTTGTGGCCCAGCACCTTCCCCTTCATGAAGATCAGTGGGAGCTGCTTACAGGAGAAAACATAATCAGAACACCTGTATACACACAATTTGATAACAGCATCATTCATCATCTCTCCAGTTTCCTCCTCTTTGGTTTAAATTCAAAACAGGCCAGAAAGCTGCTCTGTCACCTAGTTTTTCAAACACAAAGGGTGTTGTAATTAATTCCTGCACATTACAAGACCCTGGAGATATTTTTGTACAACATCAAAATTATTACGTAACGTCCTGACACGTAATGACTGATTCTTTACTGCTGCCTAAGTGCATCTCTCTGCACTTGGGTGGCATCAGCTGATTGCTGATCTACTCAATCTCTTCATTGCTTTTTTTAAAATTATTATTTATTTCAAGGTGGATCTTTTTGGTTTATGCCATGGCTTTGATTCTCCTCTCAATTTTAGAGGCAACGTAGTTTTTATAGGTTGACTCTTCTTTGTTCTCCCCTGCAAAGAGAAATCTACTAAAAAATCTTTTTTTTTATTAGATTTTATAGCCCCAAATGTTGGCAACTTCGAGGCCATATTTTGCCACAAAGAAAAATGAATCAAAAGGGAACTGAGATATGAGCCAGAAGAAGACTCCCAGAGGGCTTCTATCGTGACAGAATGTTAGTAAGACCTATTTTCCAGCTCTGGTGCAAGACTCTGCCTCCAGTCAAAAGTCTGACTGAGTTTTATTAAATAATAATTGTTGGTCTCTGCAGATCTTTGAAAGCTCTGGTTTCCCTGCCCTATATTACATTCACAGAAAACCCTATTAGTACTTTTCTCAGAGAGTTTCACCATGAGGTCAGTATGTCTGAAGACATCTATATCACGTACCCAACTACGCTATTTTGGCATTCCCAAGGTGTTGAAGGACTGTGTTTCTGCCCTCTTCTCCCAACTGCACGCTCAGTCACAGCCCACACGGCAGCTGGATGGTGGATGAAGCTCTAGGAAGCCAGAAGCAACTGCATTCCTGGAAAATGATGAAACCAAGGATTCATTTTTCATTCCCACCGCTCTCATTAGCAGATAGCAGCCACTTTTATCACTCCGAATGTATTACTCAGGAGGCTCTTACCACATCAGGGCTTCGCAGGGTTGGATGCTGTACAAACACTCGATGTGTGCGTTCCTCCCGTGCAAAGGACGAGAAAATCATTACAGCCCTGCCACAAGCACCTCCCCTTTCCTGAGGCACCCTCTCCACTCCCCGTGTGTATCTGCTGTTAATCATGCCATAGATCTCAGTGACTGCTGGAAGTTCAATAAACACAGCTCTGATGCATGGTGATAAGAGAGACTCACAAACCAAAACAAGCGCAGAGAAGAAAAACTCTTCCTCTCTAAGCCCCCTCAGCAGTACTCAAAGGAAGTCTCACACACTTGATGATGCAATTGCTTTTCAAGCCCCAACAAGCAATTTTTCTGCCCCACTGTGAAGTGAAAAGACCCCAGAACCTTTTTCCCCCCAAATTCAACCAGCATGAGTCAGAAAATCAAGAGATGTATTATTGCTAATAAAAACAAGAACAACATGAAATGTTTTATTCTTCTCTTTCAGAGCTTTGAGGCCAAAGTGACATTAGGAACTCAATGGCAGGGCTGGAAAATTGAGGGGGAGGATTTTCTTTTTGCAGAAAAGATGAAGCTCTTTTAATAATTAATTAATTGTATCTCTGGGAGCCACAGTTAAGCCCAATCTGCAGGTAAATGCAAGGCGTACCCTCAAGCTGAGGGGGCTGTGATACAGAGGTTTCCACACAAAGAAACCCTCCTTTCTGCTCAGCAAAGCTACCTTTTTTAACCCCAGAAGGCCAGATTTGCACAATGTGCCCTGACAAAAACCTGCCACTTATTGCTGCTGCCCTTTTATATCCCTTCTGCGGGAGGAGACAGACCCAGACATGTTCTGGGAGGAACAGGCTGCTCGTCTGTCTCTGACACCTCCCTGAAATGTGGTGCTCCGAGAAGCACCTGTGCCGCAGGGCATGGCTGGGTTCCCCAATGCAGGCAGCACGTTCTAGGAACACCACACCCCACCCACGGGCTCAGCCTCTTCCAGCACCCACTGGTGCCACCCAGGTAATTGCCAGCCCTGAGAGAGGCTGTGCCTGATCTGCCACTCCGGCTCCCTGCGTGTCCTACGTGGCAGGGTGATGCCTGTCCAATGGCTTAGCCACGCTGGGAAAGGAGTTCCTTGTGTGATCTGTCAGTGTCTCATTTTCAAAAACGTGTATTTACGTGTATTTCCGGAGGGGAAGGACAATAGTGAAGGAGCTGAGGAAGCCAAGGTTCGGTTTGTCATTCTAAGAAAGGCTTCATGGGTGACCCTGAAATGACACAGCATCTCTGTACCCCAATTTCCTACCTCTGAAATGAGAGTAGGAGCTGCCTTGACTGAGAGGTGTGCTGGAAGGACACCGAGGAACAGTTATGAAGTGTTTGAATACCACAGCTGGGAAGGAAAGGGAGCACAGAGCCACATTTGATGGAAGATTTACATTTCCTTTGCTGTTATGAGCCACTCTTTGTGCCGTTCTTCATCTACTGACCCCAAGATTAAAAATACAGTGGGTGCACCAAAGGAACCAGATTCTTTCCTAAAATTATTAAGCTGGCATGTAAATCCATTAATAGTCTGGCTCAAGGTAGTATTGTGTCTCCTGATGGACAGGGCAAAAAAGCAAGTGGAACAAGTTTGGGTGACACCAAGCTAAGGTATGAGTGATAGTGGCGTGTGTGGTGGTGTCATCAAACACAATTCTGCTTCCAGAAGCTCCACCTGGGTTAGTTGTACTGTGGGAGGCAAACAGAAGAATTTCATTAAAGGCATCTATAACCCAGGAGATGCAACTTCTGCATCAGAGCGTGTGTCATTTTTTCCAGGGATATGTTGAAAAGGTCTCAATTTCATTCCGCCAAGAAGCAACAGCAAAAATAGTCATGAAATGTAATGCTTGGAGTTTTGCCAATCTAGGTTTTAGAGGTTTGGGGAAGAATTTGACTTCTCACAGGGAGGCCAGAAGGCAAGGATCAGCTGTAAGTGATAGAATCAGATGTTACACATATAAACCAGAATCCTTTGAAAAACAGAAACATCCCATTCTCCGCATGGCTTTGCCGTGATGCATCCTGACAGAGCCCAGAAGCATCCTCAGCACAAGGCAAGGCAGCGTTCAGCAGAAGCACACTTGAGCAGGAGGACAGAATAATTTTTCCTTGATTTCAGTAGGAGCTGCATCCACTTGCAGCCCGACAAATCTGTCCCTGAGTAACGCAGCGCACAGGGCCGTGTGTGCCTCTCTCGTTCTCACACACACACCTACACAAACACAGACACGGGCCTGTGACTCACTGCCTTCCCAGCAATCGGGGCCCTCTGCTAGTTAAAACACGCTGAGATGCTCTCTCAGCCCTGTGGATTAACCCCTGTCTCCTTTCCACACCATCACCTATCGCTCAGCAGCACAGAACAGCCTGGCTCGGGCCTGATGGGCACTCCCGGTGGTGATGTGTGCAGACAGACAGATCTTTTCATGAGCTCGCTTGACCCTTCGGGGTAAGAAGTGGAAATACTTGTTGTGTAGTAAATTGAGCAAACATGGCGTGGACGGTAAAAGAGAGAGACAAGGGGAGAAGGCACAAATAACTGTGAGGGTTCAACTTATTCCCATGTAGAAGGAGGCTGGGATGGCTTCACCCAAAGGGGAAGGGTCTCTCTTGAAGCACCCAGAGTAGAGCTTGTGCCTGCAAAGTCAACCCAGAGAGCTGAACAAAGACAGCTGATAGTCTAAAATAAAGCATCCTCCAATCCAGTTGGTTTCCTAACATTCAGTTGTTAAAAAAACCCAGGATTTTACTCCTCTGGGTAGCACTTGAGAATGCCTTAACGATTTTTGGTTTTTTCTGGTTCAAGGTTCAGAGGGGGGTGAGCCTGCTTTTTGTTG
The DNA here is from genome assembly GCA_013397795.1 of Orthonyx spaldingii. Taxonomy (NCBI): domain Eukaryota; kingdom Metazoa; phylum Chordata; class Aves; order Passeriformes; family Orthonychidae; genus Orthonyx; species Orthonyx spaldingii. Next base: position 941,913 of record VZTJ01003652.1, read on the forward strand.
TTTTCCAGGTGAATACTTGCAAGATCCCCATAACCCCATTTTCTTAGTCCAAGACAGCCCTTAAAATATGTTTGCAATGCTTGCCAGGGCACAAAAATGGCACAGGGCTGCTATTATGGCACAAAAACATAAGTATATCACTGGAATGAATGACAGATACTAGAACTTTCAAAATCCTTTGAGATGTAATATAATCAAACTCAATATCCTATTGTACAAATATGATGTTGGGTTATGCTACTTCATTCTACTCTGAGTCTTGCAGTTGCATGTAAGGCAGAGGTCTCTGCTCATGAATTCACATTTCAAAGCAGTGTGTTGCAGTTCAGTTTGTAGAAAGGGGGTCTGGACACGTTCTGGATAAAACCTTCTCTCTGTCCTTGGGCCTACAGAGCTCATAGAACTTCACCCTGATACATTAAATTTCCAGAACACATGTTATTTCATCTCAGTGCCTCACCAAGGAGCAGTGGGCTGGACTGATTTGAAGCTGCTGGATTCAAATCTCCCATTACCACACCATTGCTCCATCTTGAGCTGGTCCTGTTTAATAACTGGTTTGACACAAAGACATGATGGTGCCACCTCGGTCTATCAGTCTGTCTCTGGTCTGTGGCACTTGAGACATCAAGACATGAGCAGCCCAAAGTTTTATTATTAACTTTGGTGGTTTGACAGGGGAGAGAAGCTGCTGCCTTGGAAATGTCTCAGTGAACATCAGGCCCAGAGTTTTTCTGTGACCATTGTGCTTCAACACAGAGGGGAGACCTGCAGTTTCCCAGGGTTTAAGGGTGAGGATGGGAAAGCTCCATTTCGGCGCTGAGCTTTCCTTCTCCATGTTCCACTCGTGCTGGCGTTTTCCAATGAGCAGCAGAGACCTTCTCTCTGCTGTGGAGCACTGGGTGTTCCCCCTCTGGGAGATGCATTCAGCAGATAGAGGCTGCAATCCCACGTTGTGCAACAAGGCAGAGCTTGGCCCGACAGGCAGGGAGCAGGCTGGCTGCTACAGACGGCTCCATCAAAGCATTTCTGTCCTCACCTGAAACTTCCCTCCACCACCGTCCCTGCAGCCACAATCCATCCCTGCCCTATCGCTCCAGCAGCTCCAGCTGAGGCTGTCAATTATTCTAAACCGTGGCTGTTGCAAGATAATCCATTCTACCTGGAACCTTAAGTCTGTTTTAAAGGAAATTGTTTGTTCAGACATGTAGGCATAACTTCTATTGCGATTTGTGCCGCTCTGGTTTTATGACAGTTTCCCTGAAGAAACAGATTTTTATAGGAAAGGCACTTTTGGGAAGCTTCTGATGGTATACTTGCATTTACCTTGGGCTGTTGTGGTATGAAAACACCACTGAAGAATTACACTTTAACCACCCTGGCTGTATTATCAATAGACTGTAGACAAAATCTGGCCCAAAGGGAAAGTACCAGGCTTGCAAAGCTTTAAACATATTTGTGAACCCGAGTCTGAAAAAGGAGAGAAATTAGTGATTTAATCCACCAGCATCACATCAGTCAGACAGATGAAAAGCCTGCAAAGAGCAGCACAAAGTAATCTGGCTATTTCATCCCCACTGAACACCAATTTCCAACAGCTAGAGACAAAAGACATGAAAAAATATCCTAATGTAAACTGGCACGGGGGCCAGAGCACAAGCAGTTAACGTTAATTATGTATTACCCAAGCACTATAGATAGCACCAAACAGGAAGGGGGAAAACTCATAAAGCTATTAATAATGAACATAAAATTTGTAAATGCACTATGAGGAATAATTTGCATAGCAATATAAACATGATCTCTGATGCTGAAGAGCTGGAAACAGCACTCTGGTTAAAAAAAAAAATCATTATTTTATATGTTTAAAACTACAGTTCTATTTATTTATTTATAAGCATGTACTATGGTCTCTAATGCTCAGATTCCTGACTGTGTGGAACACAACCCCTTGGCTGCTGCAGACATTCCTGTTTGCTGGACACACACACAAACAAACCTGGAGCATTTGCTCTGCAATGGTCTCGGATGGACAGTGGTTACTGGGGATACCTGTGTGTGAAGACAAAGGTCAAGAATGCCAGTTAATTTACTTTATGCTTGTGTTTTAATTTGCCTTACGAGAAGTCACTGCATTGGGTTTTGTCTTATCAAAGCAGTCAGACCTGTGTCAGAGTCAGCCCTCAGCTTCTCAACTGAAAAAAGGAAATACTGGCAATGGTTTTCACCTACTCCATCCTTGAAGAGCTCACGTGTTTGGCTCCAATGGCATGTCATCCTGAAGCTTGCTGGAATTTCTCTAGTCTTCAACATTTTGGTGGGAATAAAAATTCATTTACTGTATGTAGAGCCCTCTTGGTGTAATGTTGCAGGGGCCCCAGGACATTGGCAATGTCCTGACCTGGCTGGGATGCAGGTCTGGACAACGAACAAGGCATGGGTTCCCTCATTACCCTTATGATTAACCTCAGGCTGTTACATTTTATCACGGGAAAAGGTGCCAATTTGCCTTTATTTTAACCAGAACCGTTCCAAAATATTCAGAATTACTTTAAACATGTGAAAGAAAACAAATGCCGTTTGTTGTATAATCCACAGGGTTGGCAGGGCTTCCCTGGAGATGCTTAGGCTAACTGAGGGGACTGCAGGAGCAATGCAAACCTAGGAGTTGGTCAGACCTAGGAAACCACAGGGTTAATTCATGTTAAAGATTTCAATGGAGAACCCTCTTGCTTGGCAACCTGCACCTCAAGGCGTGATAGAGATTTCCCTGTAGCACAGGAGGACAAAGCAGGGGATGGGTCAGCATCCAAGGCTGGGATGGGATCATCTCTGTCCTTGCCTGGCACTGGTGCAGAGCAGCCTTGCTCTGCTCCTGCCCCTCACCAGGGAGCACAGCTCTGCCCACTCCCCTTGGCTGGGGAGGTTTTCTGAGAGCATGCTGAGTTCTTCACAGCTGGAGGCTGCTTTTGCATATCTCACAGACACCTCTTGGTGGGTTGTGATTTGATTTTCCACCGAGGCCTCCTGGGAGTGTGCCTCAGGAACAGGGTGTGGGGGAGGATGGGGAAGGATGTGGTCGCATGCTTGATCAGAAAAGCAATAATGAAAAGTGGATGGAGAAGGGGAGAGAGCAGTGGGAGTTTTCTCATCAATCCTGGGTCCTGTTGGGCCAGCAGCCCCTCTGGTATGTTTAGGGATGCTGTGTGCCTTAACAGCCTCCATTTACTAATGCAGTAATGACCTGCTGGAGGAGGATTTGGCTGCTGTGCTAATTGCATTCCTCTGCTGCACAATAACTTAACACGTTATTAAGATTCCACAGAAGAGGGTCAGGGAATTCATCTCTTTCCAGTGCTCTCCTGACCCCAGCACCATCACACACACACACACACATACACACACACACTCCTCTCCTCTTTTCCACAAATCCAAATGGAGGCTTTCAAAAGCTGCAAAGGGAATACTCCATCATTTGTAATGCTGGTAGTCACTTTCTTTTTTTTCCTTCATATTCAACATTTTACGCCCAATCATGAATAGCTGCAATCTCCAGCTGTCCTGCTTTACACTGTTCTTGCAGAGCAGAAAAGCTCAGAGATGGACTCCATGGAGAAAGATGTCACAGCTTCAGGAGTGAAGGTCCAAGATATGTTGGAGATAAGACCTCCCTTACCACAGCTCAGGTTTTCATAAGCTCACCCAGCTCACCCATCACCAGGGAGATGGACAAAGCACAGTAGAGAGTTGTTTTTTCCTTGGGAGTTCTGGCTTGGTTTATGGGTGGCTAATGCACAGTCTGACCCAATACTGTTCTTCCAGTGGATAAAAGGCATTGCCCTGACTCACCAGTGAGGCAGAGCCCAGCCCTTCTCCTCCCAGGGCCTGCCCTCAGCCCTGCCCACCCCAGCCCAGTCTCCCTTGCCCATTCCAGACTGCACATCCTCAGCCTGCTCCTACACCTGCAGCAGCTTCTCTGCTAATATATCTCAGCATTCTACAGTTTCTTTCTTCAGAAATCCTCTTGAGAGTCTCCCCTGTACTACCCCATCTTCAGGATGTAATGATGGTGTCAGGTTGTGCTAGACCTACTTCTTATCCTGCCACTTTTAGACCACTGGATTTAAAGGAGGAAGAGATTGTTTGTTTTCGTGACCCCTGACAGAAAAACACATACATTCAGCTCACTAAATAAATTAATGGCAGTAATCATCACAAATAATAATTATAACTGGAGGTGTGTGTGAGGTTAAAACTCGCTTGATAGAAGCTTTCACTGACTCTGACTGGTTTGTACCACAGTTTGGTTTATAATCTAGGCTCTTCTGCTTTTCCTTTATTTATATATATCCTCACCTATTTATGTAAAAGAGCAAATAAAAGGCAGCAAGTTTGGATTATCTCTATGGCTGACATGCCACAAAGCTTCACCATTCATCCTTCACCTGGAATGAATCAGAGAATCACAGAATGGTTTGGGTTGGAAGCAACCTTAAAGATCATCTCATTCCACCCCTGCCATGTGCAGGGACACATTCCACTATCCCAGGTTGCTCCAAGCCCTGTCCAACCCGGCCTTGGACACTTCCAGGGATCCAGGGGCAGCCACAGCTTCTCTGGGCACCCTGTGCCAGGGCCTCAGCACCCTCATAGAGAAGAATTTCTTTCTAATATTTAATCTAAAACTACTCCCTTTCAGTTCAGGGCCGTTCCTCCTTGTTCTGTCACTACAGGTCCTTGTAAAAAGCTTTCCTCCATCTTTCTTGTAGGCTTCTGCCAAGCACAGGAAGGCTGAAATTAGGTCAGGTAGCTCAGAATCAAGCACAGTGAGCTGACCTGAAAGCCGGGAGCACCCACATGACCATCCTCCAAGGTCCTTCCCCTCTCAGCCGGCTGCAGGGAGGCTGGGAGGCTGCCCCTGTGCAGGTGCACTGATCCCAGCTCATCCCAGCTCACTGTCACCCTCCCCTCCCAGCAAGGTCATGCAGAGAAGTGCCTGACTCATCCCATGGGCTGGATCCAGCCTGGCTCACAGCAACTCCCAGGAAAGGCGACTTCGGCAGAACAAAAGAGGCTGTAGGGTCATCAAAGTGAAGTTGAACTTTTCTTTTTTAATTAAAAATTCTCCACGAGTGTTGGGGTTGTGTTTGTTCTCTGCTGCAAGGAATGGGCTGCTTTGAATATTGCCAGCCCTGTGCTCTGCTGTACTCACAGGATCATAAATTTGTTTAGGTTGGAAAAGCCCTCTGAGATCATTGAGTCCAACCATTAACCCAGCATGGCCAAGGCCACCACTAACCCATATCCCCAAGTGCCACATCCACACATCTTTTAAGTCTCTTCAGGGATGGTGACTCCACCACTGCCCTGGGCAGCCTGTGTGGGCTGGAAAACCCTTTCAGTGAAGAAAATTTTTCCTGATATCAAACCTAAACCTCCCCTAGTGCAACTTGAGGCTGGTTCCTCTTGCTCTGTCACTTGATACTTGGGAGAAGGGATTGACCCCCTGCCCCCCCAGTTACAACTCCTTCCAGGTGGGTTTAGAGAGGAATGAGGCTCCAGCTGAGCTCCCCCAGTCCCCTCAGCCTTCCCTGACCAGACTCATTCTCCAGACCCTTCACCAGACTCTTTCACATCCCTGGGCAGGTGCCCTTCATGCTCAGGTGCAGAACAAGCTGGGTTTGGATTTTCCCCAAATAAGCTCATTAATGTATTAGTCACACACATACTTCAAGGACACTTGACCTCAGTGTCTCCACTTTCCTCTCTGATCATCTTCCAGCTTCTCCTTCAGCAACAGAAAACTACAAAGAAAAGAAAAGGCAGAGTCAACAAAATAAGGAAAAGCCAAAGATTAGGGCTGTGGTTGGCTCAGTACAACCCAGACTGTGTGCCATGATCCCTGTAACTGTTTCCAGGTTACTCCCATTATGTAAATCCAGGTAATTAAATAAGGAAGGGTTTTGTCTCTTCCTTTGGATAACTTTTTACATCTCTCCTTGTGCAGAGTTTTAAAAAGTTGTGTTTAAAAGTAAAGCACAGTCATCTTAAATGATTAGTGTTTTATTGAATGATAATTAATACAACTGGGACAAGTCTGACAAGCAGATTGGGTAAACAGCAAAGGAGGCCATGCAGAAAGAAAGGGAAAAAAGAGCAGCAGACAATATAGGAGAAAATAGAGTGACTTCTGAGCTGAAATTTTTTAACAAAGAGCTTTTCTTCCCAGCTCTGCCATTCCCCAATTGCATTAAAGTGGTTGGCAAGATGAATAATATTTTTAGATTAAATATACTGGCAGAACAACAGGAACTGCAGCCCCTTTACTGTTCTGCTGGAAATTTCTGCTGCTGTTTCTGGTAAATATGGCTGGTGGCAGGACCTGGCTTGTAGCTTTAACCACATGTGGGAAGTTCATGGGGCAAAGATGCCAAGTCTAAAATTAACCCCCTTAAAAATAAAAAAAAAAAAAAAAA
>VZTJ01003652.1:948412-1067564 GCA_013397795.1 Orthonyx spaldingii
AAAAAAAAAAAGAGATTTAAAAAAAAGTGCCTGGAGCAGGGTGAGAGTGTTTAGGTTGTTATTTTTAGGTTTTCATTATATTAAGATATGTAAAGATTTAGATTAATTAAGGATTAAAAAAACCCAACAAATCTCAACATCTTCTGGACTGAAATGAATAAAACATTTCCATGGAATATTTTAGTTTTAAATCCTTAGACAAGAACCAAGTAAAAGACAGAGCACTGAGGGTCAGGACTCTTTGAAGTTCCCAGTATTGCTGTGGAGAATGAATCAAAGGTGTTGCCAGGTTTTACCATGAGCAGCACATTTCTCGGGGCCCCACTTTTGGGACCCCACAAGCACCCCACAAAAAACTGTGTGACATTCTTGGGCTTGTGGAGAAGAATTCAAGAATGTAGCAGGAAAGGATCAAAATCTCTAAAGCAAGTAAGAAGCACAGCACCAAAACATTGGGGTTTCCTTATTTTTATGCGTTTATTTTTGTTTCTTTCTGAACTTGTGGAATATGTGTCCTGATTTCAGGGGCAATTTAACCCCTGAGTTTTGAATTTATGAGCGTGATATCAGAACTGGTGCTGCACACACCAGCAAACAGTTATAAATAACTTTATTAATACCATCACTATCACCAATGCTAGTCTCAAAATAACCACTGCAACAACTTTCGCTCCACGCAAAATATGGGGATTCATCCCTTCTTTGGAAATGGTGTTTTTATTTAGACTTCATGCTTGGCTGAGTTTTCTATTCCTTGCTTTGGGAGACAGGCTCTTGTCTCTGTTCCTGGATGTTTTGTTGTTTTTCTATTCTGTCCTTTGAAACAAAACTCTTACGGGAACAGCTGCTGTAAAGTGGAGGTCTGTGTTAATAAGGGATAGAATGGAGCTATTTAAGTACATTGTATTCCAAAGAAATATTAACATGGAACTACTGAGAAACCAGTATTTATCAGTTCCTTCATGAATTCCCACCTTTACAAATGATCTAAAATAGACATTTAATTATGCCTCTCTACATATATTCTATCACTTTCTTCGTGTCAAATCCCTCCATGTTACTCACTCAGTGGTTTTAAAGCTTCAGTCAAAATACCAGTGTCAATTTGCAATTTAATTTTTTTTAATTAATAAGTGCCTGTCAAATCTGTTATTCTGCCAGCAGACATGGACACTGCTGTACAAAATGCTACATATAAATCTTATAGGAAACACTTCCTGTTCTAAAAAATAATCCTATGAACCGTATTAATAACAAAAAACATCAATACTTTCGACAATTTACAGAGATATCAGTTTAAGCACAAATATTTCCCAAAAGCTGCAAAACAAACTGACACAGCTCAGAGTCTGAGTGCAGATCTCTGAAATCCTTGCTCAGACCTCAGCTCCTCTTTGTACTGTACTTGGGTGAGGTATGATGGAATAAAACCCCAAAAAAATCCATCTGATCTCAGAAGGACAATACAGGAATCACAGGCAAAGCATGTGATGATTGAGCAGATTCTGGCAGTAGAAACATGAGAGAAATAATCACTTTCCTAGGTTGGGTGTTCCTGTTGTCATTCAATAATAAAAATCATCTCAGTGGAGAATTCCTGGCATAAAACAATGGTGATCAATAACGAATTCCCAGTTGTTGCTGGAAAAGGTTTCTGAGCTATTGCAGGCAGGACAGAAGTGTTCTCAGTGCCATTACTGAAAGTGAAGTTTTAGCCCTGAAAGCTAAAATGAAACAAAGCAAGCTTTCAATTAACTTCTTAAAGTGCTCCCAGTTCCCAGGTCAGGCCAGATGAAAAGATAAATATTGAACAAAGAGAGCTGATCTGTATCTGAAACATCTTAATGAACACAAGAAGTTGTACAACATATCTGAGCGCTTTTGCCTCATATCAACTGCTCCTTCCTCCAAGCCAGTGATGAGATCATGGCCCCTCACAGGTGATCAGTTCTTAACTGTGATATTGGGTGATTTACTTCATGCCTCAAGTCAAGCTGGAGTTCCCCCTGAACTCTGGAAAATCAGGTTTGTCACTGATATGAGAGGGGATATTTCTCATTAGAAAAAAATGTAGTTTTCTGAGAAAAGGGGGAAAGTATATCCAGTACTAGATGTTTTCATGGCTCTTGCTTCTGAGTTGTGTGACATGGGCAAATCACGCAGTTGCTGCTTGGCTACTGTCAATATTATCATCAGCTATGGTCCCATCTTAACTACTTAGGGAAAAAACCCCAAACCTGATCACTGAGAGAGCTGCTGTTGCTAAACAGAATGAGATTTTTCAGAGCCTGAATAAGACATCTGCAGCTTCCCCAAAGATTGTTCGATTTCTCTCTCTATCTGGCAGTGCAGCAACTCAAGAAAAATGCATTGGAGAGGTGGGGACATAAAGTTGTATAAATAATATTTGAGGTTGTATTTCTAAGGCCAGAAAGGAATTACTCCAAGAACCCCAGTACGTGCAGGCCCTGGGGGTTCTGCTTTAACAAATTGTTTGGGGAAATGGATTAATCCTCACCTGTGCTATGGATTAAATGAGCATGTTTGCAATTTATCTATGGTGCCTTCTGATCTAGAGGTACAAACACATATCACATAGTGGAATCATATCAGTTCAAATAAGAGAACCAGATTTTTGTGGGTCAAAAACTCATTGACATCAAGAAAGAAGTTTTCTACTGATTTCAATGAGCTTCAGCTAAGACTCCATAAATACGGGAAAGTTATTTCATGGCTAGTCCTGCAAAATCAATGAAACTCAGCAGAACTCTGGTTTGTGTCTCAGGCATCAGCAGCAGACTCATGACCTAAATTGTGACTATCAGAAAGAACATGGCTCCATTTCTAAATCCTCCACTGTTTGCAGGGTAGTTGCAAAAATTTCTAAGAACAGATTTGGGATTCTGGGACAGCAGAAATACCAAACCCTGTAGTTCTCGGTATAACTTTTGAAACTTGCAGCTGTTGTTTATTCCTTCTTAATGACCAAACAGACAAACCCAATATTTTTTTTCTTAATATACTCAAAGCTTCAAAAGACATCCAGAGTACAAATAATTCATGACACTAAGATGCCATGAGCTGAAACCTTGAAGCTGCAGGAGTTTTGCTACTGACTTCATTGGGCTAGAATTTCACCTGAAGAAATTACCACAACTTTCAATCTCCATAAATGTTGTTGTGCAATGTTGAATTGTCTAAGCCAGCTCTTACAAATGAATTAAGTAGAATTAAAATTAGAGAATCTGGAAACTGAAGCTGTGGAAGAGAATACAACAGTAACACTTTAACAGTTATAGATTAGGGGCAACACTCTAAGACCTGGTATTGACAGGACAGTCTTGCATGAAGTGACAGTAGGGTTTTACCAATACCACTCAAACAAATAATATTTTCTTAATTTTCTTTTGCCTGCAAAGTGTCCCAAGCACGACTACAACCAAGGTATGACACACTGACCACAAGAAGAGAAAGAATGATTCTGCACTTTCCTCTCATGTCCAGTCCGTTCCTTTTCTCTCTCACTGTAACCATTTCATTTTGTAAGAGTGGAAAATGAAATCTCACATTGCGTTCACAATGAGTCCCTTTCATGTGTTATGTGCCAAATAATTCTCTGTTCATGGGTGCATGGAGAGGTAGATCAGGAAATGTCAAGTTCTCTTCCATTTACTTGTTGTCTTTTACTGGTTTTATTTTCTTTTGGTTTAATGCTTTGCATGTGAGTCTTTCATGTTTTGCTCCAATGAGTGAGAGTGAAAAAGAGAAAAAGGGAAGGACATCAACTTCACTTTTGAAATATCTCAAGATGAGCAACAGATAAAATCCTCAAGGACAAAATAAACAAAAAACCCCCCAACCAACCAAAAAAATAATTAAAAAAAAAGAAAATAACACAAACTATCTCAGAGCCTCATGCACTGCTTGGACTCTACACTGGACCTGCAGTGTCCACTGCTGGATCCACTTTTCCATCTCATGACAGAACAATTTTTTATTTACAATGACCAGCCAAAATTGGGCTTTAAAGCTAAGCCAGTACTGTTGGGTTTATCTAATTACCCTTCTCACCAGCTTTTCCAGCCCATGCCTTTGCTGCAACAGACTTATTGTACTCACTCCCTTTTCACTCAGTTTCATCTCGATTTGGGCTGCATGTTAGAGTTGCCTGCATGGGGAACCCAGGTTCTGCTTTTTTCTCTGCAGTAGGAGCCAGCTGTTGCAGATCCCCTGCTCTTAAATCTTCCTGTTTTATAGAGGAAAAAAGTAACTCTTATTTCTACTTGTTGCTCTGGTCAGTGTGATTCCGTGGCCAAAAGACTGCCCATGTAATCACAGCTGGATATGAGAAAACCTAAATAACAATGTATTGTGGCATGATGAGGAGTCCAAGTAAAGATCAAACCCCCTGACTCTCTTTTCAAGGGCTGTACCAGCACAAAGCAAAAGGCAACCTCAGGGAAACAGTGAGCAACAGTACCTGCATGTTTTAGAGCAGCAGGATTGTCTCCACCAGACCATTCCAAGCAGCTCCATGTGGAATGAACAGTGGTAACCCTCAGAAAAGAACAAGGACCAAAGTTCTGTCAGAGACCACATGCAAGGAGAGCATCCCAGAGCATATCCCAAAGGATATCTCTCTCTTTCAGAACCTGGTACAAGTCAGTGTGCAGAATATAGGGGTTGACAACAATAATTGATCAGAAATGAGACAATCAGTTGACTCAAGTGGCTACGTGATTAATTGCCAGGGTCCAAAAATGCCATTAAAAGCTGCAAATGATGTGAAAATTTGAAGTGAATTTTAAGCAAGTATACATTTCCTGACTCAAAGGCACTTTAGCCCTATAGCCTGGAGCTTAGAGACATCTATCTGGCTTTCTTCCGTCAATCGATACCATTAAAGCCCTAAAAAAAAATCCTTTCTCCATACAGTTATAAAATATCAATTACATACATTTTCATTAGCTGAATGCAGTGATCGGGGCTGATACATGGGCTGTTTGTTTCTCAGGGAGGCACTGCTGGCATCCTCCCAGCCCCAGCCTTATCCAGTGTGGGAGCATCCTGTAATCGCAGCGGTGGGGACCCGCCCGCCCCCGCCCGTGCCCTGTCACCGGCTGTCAGTCACCGAGCACAAAGTGGGGGTGCCGGGCTTGGCTTCCTCCTGACCATCACCCCGACAGTGCATTAGCCTCTGGTGGCTGCAGAGGATTTTCCGCTGCAGGATTTAAAAGCTCCGAGCAGGCACTAATGAGTTATGCTAAACTCACTGACACTCCTGTGGAAAGCACTTTCGCCTCCGCTGCACTGATGCAGGCGTTTAGATAGAGGAAAGATAAGTCGCTTGCCTGAGGCCGTGCACTGATTGAGTATCAGAGACCAAATTAAACTGACATTTCTTGGCCCTTAGCTCCGTGTTGTGGAAGTCCTGTCTTCTGAAGAAACTGTCGAAAGAGAAACTAAAGGACATCACCCCTACATTAAATACTCCAACTGCTCTGTGCTTTCCCGTTTCTTTGCTTTTCAATGCCACCCTGGCAGCACCAGCATGCAGATATCTCCATGTCCATGAGAACATATCTCCCTCCTCCTTTTCAGCTTGGCTCTTTCCCATGTCCACCAGTGTGCATTGACATCCAGATCACCTCTATATGGGCCAGCACTTGACTGGAGATTTCTGCAAAAGGCAGGAGCTGAACGTGTCTAGAAGCGTAGAGATATTTTTAAACCAAGCACAAACGTGCACGGCCACACTGAATGTGGTTTTGGAAAATGCAGCTTTGTTTTCATCCAGCACTTCTCAGAAACAACGCAAGGAAGGGAAGGCAGAGGAAGAAGTTTTGTTCTTCAGAAGGAACATGTTAAACAACAGCTTTAATTATTACTGGGTTTTTTCCTCGGGGAAAAAAACACATAAACAAGTAAACAAACAAAAAAGATGACACACCTCTCTCACAACCTGCTGCAATTTATAGCTCTGGGAGACTCATTTCCACTGATAACCCTTTTGCTGGCAAGCTTGCTGGTAGCCTGCTTTGGAATGAAAATTCTCCCTGTTCCCCAGATTCATCCTATGTGAGTTGAGAATTAGAAATTGCGACTGAAGGGAAGGGACAAGGGCACAACCAAAACATTGCAGAGGGGAAAGTTTGTATTTTACTACTGTAATGATGGACACACAGGTGGCAGGAAACTATTCTCCCACTGCAAAACTGTTGAGTGTGCCCAGACTAAAAATATTTTTCTTGTAAGAAGAAAAATTCATTGATTGTTTTTTTCCCATTTTCAGCAACCATAGAAGCTATCCAGATAAACCTTGCAGGAAATATCTGCATGGCAGATGGAGGCTTCCACTTTTTGGTTGTCAGAGAAATGTTTCCCTTGTTGGCTACTGCAAACTGAACACTTTCAGTTACCAGGGGTTTATTTCTTTGGAGGTAATTAAAACCCTGACATTTTTCCTTGAGGTTTCCTTCCATTTTAATGATAGAAAAATATACCTAATGGTAAATGTCAACTAGCTCTTCTTGAGAGCAATTTGTGACTTCCCATGATCACCAGACCTACAGGCCAAACATGTCTTAAATAGACCCAAGAGCTGCTTCCCCAGGTGGCTATCCATGAGGTTATACAAGGTTACATGGGCATGTGTGCTGGAGATTTGGAGATTTGGGTGGAACAAAGCACAAACCAAACCAGGCCATGTCCGTGCAATGGAAGCTGACCTGGCATTCAGAGCCCAGCAGTGCTGGGAAACCCGCACGGGAGGCTCCTGCACTCTGCCCACACGGTCAGCTGAGGTCTTTCCCCAGCAAATCCATCACTTCCAGTAGCTGGTCACAGGACAGCCCATGGCTCTGTGCCTGCCCAAACCAGACCTGTCCTCACTGCTGCTCAGGCACCTCTGCAGAGCTTGCTTCAGTCCCGTTTAACTATTGCAGGAGAGAGTGTGGTTTAAATCGGCTCTGTCTCTTGGCTTCTGCTCCGCATCTGCCAGGAACTAAACATGCTGGGGTTCCATCCACACAGGGATATGTATTTATAGGTAAGGCCACTGCCTAGAGCCATGAAAGGAACTGAGTCAGTGCACTGGATCTGGCCTTCCAAGGCTTGCAAGTTCTTCCAAGCCCATGTCTCACTGGAGTGGTTTTGGACAGACGGGAAGAAGTGAGATGTTTAGTGGTAAAAATGACACCGCTTTTGATTAAGGGAAATGGTGAAGTTTCTCTTGAGGGCAAAAAATTGTAAATTCCCATGAAAGTATATCTTCCTCAGAAACTCCTGTGTACAAGAAAGCAGAGTTTTATAGGGCTTTTGTTTGCCAGGGAGCTGTGCAGATGTGATTCATTTGCTCTCCCCAGGCCAAATGTTGGTTGCTGCCTAGAAAGAGGCTTAAGCCTCCCTACAGACTCACTGAGACTCTCCACTAGAAACAGCATCATAGGCCAGGTTCCTGCTGAGAGAAACCTCTCCACAGCTTCCTTGGGCTGTCTACAACACGGGCAGAGGACTCTCTGTGAAGTTATTCCACGTCCAGCAGAGCTGTAACTGTTCTGAACACCTTCCTCCATACTGGTCTCATGCAAAAGAAGATTCTGTGTTTCTGGAAACAAGCCTTCTATGGGTGTTGCAAGAGATCGAGTGCTTGTCATCAACAGTTTCACTTTATTCTCTCTGCCTTTGAGCCAGTCAAATTTGATAGGTGGGATGAGGCCTTGAAAACAATCACATTTCTCCAAGGTTTGCAGAAAGACTCCACCACACTCTTGCTCCATCCTGCTTTTGCACAGGGGAAAGTTTCCATTGTGGGGAATTCCTTTCTTCCTCTGTCCCTCTGGGGTGAGAGGGATCAGGGACCTCGTGCTCCCTGCTCAAGCTGTGCCCGGGTGAGGGCTATGAGATACAAGGAGCAGAGGGTTCCCAACAGACACACAGGCAAATGCATTGAAATCAGAGGATCTTCATCAATTTTTATAAGCAAACCAGCTCTGGACAATATCTAGGATATTTGAACATTAGACTTTCTAACAATGTAGATTATTTTATAATCAGGAACAAATGCTTCATCACCATGCACTCTGTTGTTGGACAAGCAAAACAGATCTTTCACCACATGTATTTTTGAGCTGATTCTTTGTCTGTATGGTACCATTACACATTATTTCTATTATTATGGCTATCATTGTTAACATGAAGCTTTGATACTTTTATCATGTGCCTGTTCTTTTTATTTCCTCAGATGTTTTCTGTGCTTTGCCATGTGCTTTCTTCAAAATACTTCCAGGCAGCTTTGGATAGCAGAATCCACCTTCTTTTCCAGCAGGACCCTAAGCCTGTTAGAAAACAACACCTTTTTCTCCACAGAGAAACCTGTGTTCCTGTTACTTAGGCCATTAGCACATCTATGTAATTTCTATTAGAGGCGACAGCAACAAAACTCTTGTTGAAAATGTATTATGCAATGCAATACATCTGACTTTTTCTTGTTCCCTGTATAAGAATAGGAGTTATTTACCCAGTGTCCCAAAACAGTGATGAGGGCCATAGTGGAAAAGGAATTCAACCTTGTGTTACAGCAAGTCTGACATCCTTCTTGCTGCTCCTTATGATGATTTCATTTCTTTAGAGCTTTGTTACTGTTGGAGCATTTAATGTTTTCGACAAGAAAGCAGATGTGATCAGATATTTGAGTCTGAGGGTTCAGCTCAATGCCAGCTTTCCAGGTAGTTTAGGTGTGTGTCAGTGTTGTGTGGTCCCAGCTGAGGAGGCTGAGGTGTCTGAGCTCCTGCTCCCACTCAGACTGGCCACTATCAATCAGAAAATCTCAAATCCACAGCTCATTGTGGTCTTTCTAGTCAGGATGAATGGAGACACAGGCAATGAATTTAGTATTTGACTCAAGCACTAAGGTGGGCTCAGCAAGCTCTAGAACATGAGCAGCACTGGAGCAGCTGTCGGAACAGCATAAAAACTGTGTTTGATCTCCCCTTTGCTTCCAAGGAGGGTTTTGCAGCCTGGATGTCTTGAGATGCGGATTTCTGCCAACTGTGACTCAGGAAAAGAATTTAAATGTGATGGCCTCAGCCTAGTCCTTGGTGGAATATTTGTCCACATAATAAAACCACTGGACACAATATGGAAATGCAATTGACATTAAACCAAATGATATAATCCCATCTAATGATATTATAATGAATCCCAAGTGAACTCAACATGATTGGGCAAGTATTTCAAAGTGTTACTGAAACAGTTTTTATAGTGTAAAGGTCTGCAGTTGCCAACCAGTGGCCAGACACACAGCACAGACTCTCAGAAGTTAGCCAATTCCCACCCTGTAAACCTGTGGCTGCTTCTTAGAAAAACATCTTTTTTTAATTAGTGCTTTTACTTTTTGAAGGATTCAAAGGCGTTTTCTGAAGTGTGTTTCATTGTTTTTAAATACATTGCTCCTATTCCCAATTAGCTATTTCTGGTCTCTAGTGAAATCCCCTGATGAGTAGAAGGGGATTAAATTTCTGTAAATCTACCATTTATGAACTTGTGAGTTGCTAAATGATGTTGGCCTTTCACCTAACGGCTGGTTGTGCCTGACGTGTCTGTACGGTTTGCTGTGTTATTCCTCTGCTCTGGTGTTATTGTTTTTACTAATTTTGCATAAGGTACATTCTGGCATGGCTCTCAAAACCTGATCCAAATGGTATGTGAGCACAGCTGACCGTCTGCTTGATTGAATGCCTTCCAAGTGCAATTTTCAAATCTTTGCTCTGGTGAAATGGGGAGGGAAGAGAGAGAGAGAGCTTTTCCTCCAGTCTGGGATTGCATCTTCATTTTTGGCCAGCTTGAGAAATTCATCCCCACAAAAAAAAAGAAAGATCATTTCTTAGCTTGATGCTACTCAAGGGCCTGGATGTTCTTGAAAGCTGCCCTTGGAGTCCCTCTAGATCACTTGAAATACTGAATAGCATTCACAAAATTTGGAGATTGTGTCTGATGTCTTCTAATGTGTTTCACACACAAGCCTGAAATAAATGTAGAAGGTTTTTTTTTTATTCACAAACATTTGCAAAAAGCACGTGTTTTACATTTTCTCTTTATTGATCTAAATAGCTGCAGAATATTCAAGTTGATAGAAAAAGAAACTCTGTATAGCTGGCCTTACTGTATTTTGCATTCTATTTTCTGACAGTTGTTAAATTATTGTCCATTAAAGTTTGCCTGGAGACACTGATAGTCCAGGATAACAGGGTTACTGACAGCACAGTCATTTCTCGAGTTGTATGGGATTGTACCAACTTCCACTAGTGACCATCTCAGCTGCAGGTGACCTCAGAGCCAAGGTCCCCTTGAACGGAGTCCGGGGTCTTTCCTCCCTCCAGTCTCCAGGGCAGACAATTATTCATCAGAGTTCTGAGAACACAGTTTAGAGAACAAAGCCTCTGTTCAACCTGGACTGCAGCTCCCAGAGGATTTAGTCTTTCCCCCTGGCCAAGCTGAAGCAAAAGCCTCCTTCATCTTCAGACCTTTTGCTGTGAGCTTGCTCACCCTATTAGATCTCTACAAGATTCACCTATTGCTCACCTACACCCAGTCACCCTTGACTGCAATCCTGCCTGAATTCCTCTGAGTTCCCTCAGCAGGAGGTTCCAGCCCTTGCACCTTCAATGTGGACCAAGACAGGTTTTCTGTTGCCTTCACTCATACTTGGTTCTGGGACAAAGGAAAAACAGCCACTCAAAACCCAGAAGGCTGTGAACTGTACAGAGCTGTGTTGTGCACTGGGACAAACACAAGGGCAGGGCACTTTTAAAGCACCTTCCTTCTTGATTAAGAATTTCAAGACTTGCTCTGCAAATATAAAGGAGAATCTGAGCTGATCGAGCTGAGGTTGCCTGATGCCAGGCAAAGGTTTCTCCACACACTCTCAACCACAGCGTCCTGCTCTGAGCAGCTTAGCCTGCCTGGACCCTGGGTTTAAGAAGATTAAAATGTAAGAATCCAAAATCAGTGATCAAAATGACCCCTCTTGGCCTTGAAGCACAATAATTCTTCCACGATCCCAAACATCCTTGGAGATTGCAGTGGATGAGAAGTGCCTCTAGCAGGCAACTTGAAATTATCCCAACAAAACTTGCATAACCAGTTAGGTTTCTACACCACAGCAATACCTTCACTAAGACTACTGGAATCATTTGAGTGCTTTTGAGTTATTTATATCCAGTGAGGATTTCCCCAGGAAAGAGAACATGAAAGATGATCTTGTCCCAAAATGCCTGGAAAATGAGCAATGAGCACTTTCTTGAGGAAACAAAGGATTTGCCATCTTTGCAAGCAATTGGGATCCCTTCATGATGTATTCAGCAGAACATTTCTGGTCAGATGTGTTATAAAGCTTTTGACTACTATGATAATGTAAGTGGCAGAAGACAAAAATAGATTGATAAATGTACTAGCCTAAAAACTAAAATTCATCCCTGTTTACAAATCTCAAAAACAAATTTAGTGAGACTTGTTGATATTTCCAAGGACACAGCATAATGCAACACCAAGACAAAATTTAAGAACACACTCTTCAATCTCTGTTTGTGAAAGGACAAATTCAAAGAACCTTACTTGGGTTTTTTTCCTGATTTCAGTGATTCATTGGACTTCTGTGTTGTCCCTTAGAGTACAAATCCTGTATGTTTTACTGGGGGAGTAAGCAATTTTCAAGGGCACTTTTCCACCCTAAGTGAGGAGGAAAGCGTGTGATTACTCACAGATATATATCATGTTACCAAAGTGTCTGCCATTGCCGTAAGGTAGTGACTACCCCATGACTTCCACCTGTGCCTTTTGGGTTAGCGAGTCTGTGTAAGAGCAGCTCACCATCACACAGCAGCAGTCTCTCAAACAAACAAACAAGAGTAAAAAAAAAATAGAAGAAAGAAAAAGGCATTTTGCCTGAGAGGAAAATAACAAACCAAGAGCAGGCAACAGTCAGACAGTTTTAGCTTTTTCTTGAGTAAAGTGCTGTAGGTACAGATTAACTTTGTTTGTTCAATACTTACTCTATTTTCCTTTAACCTGCTCTGAAACGAGGACTGGAAGCACTTTGCTAAATGGATTGAAATTATCCTGGTTTCACAGCGTGCCTTGTAAGTGCCCTGGTACTGTCTGTGGTCCTGCTGTTTGGAGACTGCCTGGAGTGATGCCCTTTCAGGGGTTTCCATAGATCCCCCTTCCCCTGCTATGGCAACAGCACACTCGGCTCTGTTCCTCCTCAGCTCCACAGCTCTATTTGCACCAGCAAGGTGCTGCTCCTTGGGAAATCAGGCCTTCCAGTGACTCTGAGAGCTCAGATCTGCCCATGAGCAGAGTCCCCTCAGAGTCCGTGGGACCCCAAAACAACCAGTGCCTGCTGCCAGGTGTGCGAGGCACCCGAGCTTTGGCGTTCTCATTTCTCGTTTCTCATTCCTGAGGCCAGGCTTGCCCTGGGAGTAGGGAACAGGCCACTGTGAGTCTCTTTATGGGACTTTGGCCATCTGTGCCACTTTCCTCCACACGTCCTTGTCTTCATACAGGGGTTTCCTTGTCCTAGAAAAGGCAGCGTTGGCACCATGGAAGCTGAGAGATGCTGCAGCTTCTCCATGGCACAAACCCTACTGTTTCCAGAGAGGCAGAAGGACTCAATGACATCATGTAAATTAGATGCACCTCTGTCAGCTTATTGCCTCAGCTCATTGATCTTGGGATCTGGTAAAAAGAATTCTGACCTCCACGCACAGACATTTTGTCCACAGACTCATGTTTCCAACAAATTTTCAAATTTTTTGTTGTGCTTAAAGCTTTTAATTATGGACTAATTGCACATCTCCTGTGGGCTGTTGCCTCTTCCATCCCCCTAGCCTGGGAGATAATTTTGTGACAACCTTTTTATGTCAGGCATAACTGATATTTTCTTAAACTTCTGAAACTGACAGATATCTAAGGGAACAATCTACACATATGTACAATACCCATCTCCCCAGATAAATGAAGAAAATTCCCACCTATTCCAGGGGGCCAAGGACAGGTGGTGGGAGACTTCACTGCTGTTGTGTCAGTGCCTGGTCCTCCTCATAACTCCTGTGCAGTTTAAGGCCCAGAGATGGAATGACTTTTGCATTCACTGAATTCTCACTCAGTGTGTGTATCTGTTGATTTAGTGCTTCTCTTTACCATTATGTGGAGGGAAGTTGCCTGAGGCAAATACAGTACTTAGAGGTGCAGTGTTCCAGGAAACCCCCTGCCAGGAAGTCTGGCCTAGACCCCTGGCAATGTCCTCCCTACCAAACATCTCTCATTTCTTTCCCCTCCCTGCCTTGAGTCTGATGTGAGCTGCCCTGTTTATGGTATCAGAATCACTGAAGAAGATAAATATTGGAAAGAGGAGCTGAGAGAGATGCAAAGGTAGCATTTGGCCAATCCTCAGAGAGCCTACACCTTCCCTCCAACCTTCACACGATATTGATGGTTTCATAATGGACATGCAGGAATATGGGATCAAAGAGAATATCTGAGTGTTATTGGTTCTAACTACCCATGCTTAGCCATGCTTTTATCTTTAAAAGCCTTGGAGAAACAGCTTCTGGTTTGTTTTCCATTTCATCTGATACAGCTTGCCTTAGTAACCAATTAGCATTTTGTGATTACATGTAATAATTCCACACGCTCAGGATGTGCTTGGTGTCTGAATGCTGTACATCAGGCTGAGGGGACACATGGGGGACTGTGACCCTGGCCCTGGCAGCTTCAAAACGTGTTAGGTCATCACTGTTAAGAAAACCTTTCAGTGTTCACTCCGGTATAAATTGCCTCTTTTTGGTTTTAATTGTTGTTTGTTTTTTTTTTATATTACTATATTGAAAAAAATAGGGTCTTTATTCTGTGGAGGAGTCTTCTAATAAAGGGGACACTGTGGGGTAGAGTTCTTTTCAGAACAGAAGTTAAGATGCTTTTATAGTCATGGATGGAAAAAAATGGAAATAGGAAAGCAGTTATAGCTTTTTTACTAATCTATATCTTGTAAGACTCCATTTTGTGTGCCTATAGCAATACAATTTGAGGACATGCTTTATTTTACTGTCATTTCTCAGTATTATAGATACTGATCATTAAACTCCCAGAAACTATTACAGTTTGTGAACCACTTACAAAGTAGTTGTTGAAATGTGCAAGTGATAAATCAGCAAAAACCTTCATCAAAACCGGTTTATTTCTGCTCCTTTACTTAATTCCTTTTCCCTGTTTCCTCCAAAGAAAACTTTGCTTGTGACAGATACCATCTACACGCCAGGGGAAAGGAGCAAGTCCCCAGATCCCTGGCTGCAAAGTTTACATGCCAAAAGCGTCTCCGTTCGGCGGAGCTGATTTGTAGCTGCCAGCCAGCCCGCAGGACGCCTTGTACCCCCCAGAGCTGGGAGCCTGTTTGTTTTTCCAGTGGCTGCCTGCCCTGCAGCATCCCTGGTGCCGTGTCCCGCCGGGATCCGCCCCGGAGCCCCGCCGGGAGCAGCGCTCCCAGCCCCGGGCTGCGCCCGCATCCCTGCGCCCGCCTGATCCCGGCTTCTCCCGGGAAAGGCAGGGAATCCAGACAAGCAGGGGAGCAGAAGTGCGGGCTGGGGTGCAACTGCTGGCCCCGGCCGGGAGGAATTAAAGGGAAGCGGTGGTTTTGAGCGGGGAATGAAAGAGCGATGCCGAGGTGGCTGTGAAGCGCTGGTGTTAACTGGGGAGGAGGGGTGATGCTATTGCAAACAGTGGCACCTTCGCAGGCTCCACAAAGCAACTGTTTTCATCATTTGATTCCCGTCCTTTGGGATGCAGAACAACTCTGTGTATGGTGGCTTTTTTTAACTTTCTTTCCCCCACAAATTTTTTGAATCTCCAGATTTAAGCCCGTTTCCGTTCAGCTTGCGACACTCTCCCTGCCTAAAGGGGCAGCTCTGAAGGACTGAAAACCTGGTACTCGCGTTTCCAACTGAGGAGACAGTAGGCTCCCTCCAGAAGTGGGTAGGGGTGTAAACTTTCACAGCAGCAAGGGAAACAGCTGAAGGGTTTGGGGAGCTGCCTTGGAGCATGAGCCTGACCCCTGAGCTAACACAACAGCAGAGAAGTCCCCAGGGACCCTTGTAGGAGCAGATGTCAGGCCGTGGAAATCAGTTTTATACTGATTTTCAAACATCTGCAGAGCGTCTTGTTAATTGCTAGCAGATATATTTTATTCTTTTCGGGTTTTACAGTGTCTTTATTCACCTATATCAATATGGGCAAACACAGACCTCTTCGTGGACAACCTGCCTGCAGGTAGAAAGGTCACTTCAGTTGAACCCCTGGCTTGAAATGAATAATTGAACCATCCATAGCTATATCCATGTTTAAACACTCTTACCACTGCCTTCTGCCAGAATTCAGCTGTAAAAATAGCAACAACATACAGTAGCTTGAGCCAGCTTTGTATTTACTTGTGTGTGGTTTACAAGAGATATTTATTGAACTGTTTCTGATGGTCAACAACCACTGTAAATAAATATCAAGGTCTGTGTCATTCATGAACAGTCACTAAAAATCATTGCTTGACTTGGCCTGAGTGGTGAATGGAAGATATTTTCTGTTTGATGTCCTGGGTGCTGTGGTGTGACACAGTGCGCTGGTCCTGTGACAGATCTGTGCAGAGAGTGTGGTACCTGCACAGCTGGGAAGGTGCACAGGGCACTCTCCACATGAAAATGGGATGTTTGCCAACGCCACTGACACCCAGGCCAAAGCCTGCTGCAAAATCTGCTGCTGTGCAGAACATGGACAATTTACTAGCAGTGCTGTGCTTCACAGAAAGGGCTTTAGGAAAAGTACTTTTAGTCATTATTTACAGAAAACCTGGGAAAGAGCAGGACTGTCTGTTCAGCATGCATGGATCTCACAGCTCCAGGTGGCTGAGTGCTGGTGAGTTTTATCTGGTGCTGTTTAAAGGGTAATAACAGTGATATTCCCAGGATAAAACCTGGAAAGCCACAGGACAGACGGGATAAGAGCTTCTCACAGGATAAGTGGAATTGTCCAGATAAAGCAGTATGTCATTTCTCCTAAGCACCTCCCCTAGTGCTCCCCAGGAGCAAGGAGCTGAGGTGAGATCCATATTTTACTTTGCTTCCAGCTCACTGTGCTCCTTGACCAAATCATTTAACTCCCTCATATTTCAGCCCAGCAATCTAAAGAAATGCAAACTTAAGAAACGGGCACGAGCTACTGTGCACACTTAATTGAAGTGCTGCTCAGGAGTACGAGATATAATTCCAAACCTTATGCACATCCAGCCTGAAACTAACTGCAAACCTTTTTTTTTTTTTTTTTTCGAATAGTGCATGGGAACTTTGTTCCAGAAACCACTTTAGATCACTGTCAAGTACCTAATGTCCCTGTACTTCTTCTAGAAAACTGCTTCATGGAACTTGTTAATTTATGAAATAAAGGATTACAGAAATGAGTCAAAAATGCCTACTGATAATAGAACATAATTGTAGACATGGTATTCGTATTTCTATATTTGCTACTAATGAAATCAAACAAATGACAAGATGATCGTTTCAAAGTCTGTATAGAAACAGAAAATTTTTCCTCTAAAAAATGTTTCATTTCCTATGAGAAAGGTTCTGCATCTGCAGTTTATTCTGCATTTCTGCTCTGCTCTGAAAAGCACAGCTCTGCCACCAGGCTGGGAGTGGAGTCTCTGTGCCTCCTACGAAAAGATTGGGAAAGCATCCTTGTCATCTTCTTAGTGTATTTTACAACAGCTGAAACATACAATAAGCAATTTCTTCATCTTAGTCAAAGGCCAGCTTCTCCATTAATACTTTTCCGTGTCACTGAATGAAGTGGAAGAGTTTTGAAGGTTTCTGAGGTGTACAGCAAGAACCAACACAGGACTGCAGAAGGTGCCTTGCTCCTTGCAGTATTGATCGTGCAGCCTTTCAGAGGGAACCTTTCCAATTTTTTTCTTTCAAATAATTAAAGTATAATATTTTACAGCCTGATAAAATTTACAGGGACCCTTGGCAAGTAATTATAGTGCTTCTTTAAAAGAGACCCCATAAAAGATGCATGATTAGAAAGTTAAGGATCTGGATAGAATTACAACGATGTGACAAATAATTTACAAGCGATAAACCATCCCAAGGAGAGGGGGAGGGTGATTAAAAGAAAAAGAGGGAAAAAGACATTAAACTAACCAGTGATGAAATACCACAATTAAAATAATAAATTTGCCCCCTGTGTTTAGTGTTAGGTTTTTGTAACTACAAGTTTCTGCGCTTTGGCTAGAGAAAAGGTTCTCTCTGGCTAGAAAAGCTCCAGCTTGATGTTGATGTGAGGCATTTCTTTTCATCAGAGGTTGTTCTGAATTTGGCACAGTAGCTTTCATTTTATTACATAGTTAAGATAAATATTCTGCATAGATGTTCTGCAGTACTAATGATCCCTAAGATTGTGGAACAGTAGCTTGGAAGATTTTTATCTGCCTCCAGATGTTGGCCAAACTCATTTTTTATAGAGCACATTTATTAGGTTTCAGCTGGGGGGAAAAAAGTGATGGATTCCAGCTTAAAGCACTCTGAGATTTGGGGAAAATGCAAGTTTGGATCTGGATTGGAATTTTGATGGCAGGACCCACATTGCAGGAGATGAAGGGCAGCTGTGACAGAATGAATAAGGGGAAAAATTCTTTCTCTTTTTTTCCTCATCTTAATTGCTCCCCTTGTTACAAATATCAAGGTCAAGTATCAACCAGTGCCAGCACCAGACCTACAACGAGGGGCTGCTGCCACCATGACTGGTGACCACCAGCTGTTCTGAGCTGGGGAGGGGATCCCAGCTCCCACCCACACGAGGAGAAGGAGAGCAGGGGTACAAAATGGGCTGCACTCAAAAGTGATGCAGAGCACGACACAGGACAAGCCCTGTGTGAAAGCCTTTTGCAAACAGCACCTGAGACCTCAAGTGAGCAGCAGAGGATCCACCTGGATCTTCCCATTCACCTTTCCCCTCACATGGACAACACAATCAGTCATAATCCAATCTGTAAAGACAACTTCCTTAATTTTAATTCCTGTCTTGGCTCTGTCTCGTGGAGTAGCAGGACCTCCAAAGAAAATAGCAATTTGTTGTGCTGGGACTTCAGCTGATTATAGAGCATGGAGATTGATTCCCCAGCAGATAATCAGTTGCATCCCTCATTGCTCCAAGAAAGGTGTATCTCCTTTGAGTCGGTCTATATTTGTATATTCTATATATTTACATATTTTTATTTATGTATATTTGTATTTTGCCTCGACAACTTCAAGTAATATCTAAGAAGCTCGAGTAACTAAACGAGAAAGGGATATTTTTGCCCAGTTAGCACACAAAAATGCAGCCATTTTAAAGGCACTGGATTTTTTCATTGAAGCCCCATTATTGATAAATCCACATCAGATCATCTGAAATGCTCCATGTCCTGGCACTGAAGATTTTACTCTGGCTCTTTTGTATCTAAAGAAGCTTCACAGAGCAAAGACCTAATTCAAGTCAGGTTGAATGGTGAAGGTGTAGGAGCACGAATTTGACACCAGGTTGATTTTAGTGCGCTGCTGATTTATCCTGCAGTAATTGCAGAATCAAGCACATTAATCAGATTGATTTGTGCACATCTGTTTTTCAAAAAAACAGATGTTGGATCAGAGGAAAAAGAAGTGCAATTTGCCTTAGACCAACTGACGTAAATCAGGAGTCAAATAATTGAAGGTACCTGCAATAGGTGCCCTTGGCAATGAGAGAATAATGATGCCTGAGACCTCATGGTCCTTAAGAAGCCCGTTTTGGGGCTCACTTTATTTTATTAAATCACTCACATAAGTTTCCCCAACTTTGGGACTTTATTGATAGAAGAAAGGTCTTTCAATGGTTTTGTGAGGCTCCTGGTGAGATGCAACTATCTCTTCTCATATTCTATAATGGCAAAAGGGAAAAGAATATTATAAAATATTTCCCTTCTGAGCATATCTGATAATTGGTCTCTAACCTCCTGTATCAGGACAGACTCTAATTTATTCACAAGTAAGAGTGAATTAACAGGAATTGGAATAAAGCGCATTTTTGCAAATAAAAGGCAAAATTACTTCTCTAGACCTAGCAAAATGCTCTGGGCTTATCACCTTCTGAAGATGAACTGAAGAAAGTATTTCAAGGCCTCAGTTGTCACTTGCAATATCAATCAGACCTTACCTTCCCCATGGCCTGAGTGCAGAACAGTCAGTGAATAAAATCGGAAAGAGAGAAACTACAGGAGAAACTAGGGAGATTTCCCAAAGAAACACCTCTCCTGCTTCTCTCATTCTAGCCCTAGGATCCAAACGTTGTAACCCTGCTGCCTTATTCTTGCGGTTTGTTGAGTGGAAAATGCACATGTGTTCAAACAGCTGTACCGTCGGAGGCTCGATCCGAAATGCAGCGCAACATCTGTAGGACAAGGCAGAGGTGTCAAGTGAAGTGTGTAAACCTCGAGCTAACGACGCGGCGCTGAGTCGCCGAAGCCTTCTGTGGGGGCTGGCATTCCCCTCACGCAGCGTGGCAGGCGGCTCGACGCCTTCCAGACGCTCTCAGGGACACCTTCTGCGGGACTGCTCGTGCTTTCCTGCCCGCGCTTCACACGCCGACATCCCCGGCGCTTGAGAAGCGGCTTCTCAGCAGCTCCGCGGCAGCAGATTGCAGGATCTCGCCTTCTGGGGGCTGTTTGTTCGCACTGTGTCTTACGAGCAGCTTGAAAGTGGAATTTTGTTACTCTTCAGCCCTTTCCTGTTCCTTGAAGGATTCCTGTGCGGGTGAGCTCAGGGGTACCACGCGCCCAAGGAGCTCTTGCTGCGCTCGCTGTGCCACGTTCGTAACTCCTGCACCGAAAGGCACTGGTGGTACTGGTGTTACTGGTGGTATTGGTGGCTGGGGCAAGCGAATTCCATCCCAATTTTTTTTAATGAGGCACAACTGTCATGCTCTGAAGCCAAAATACCTCTTGTCTATCCAACAGGCAAATTGAAAGCAAGATGGTTTTTGCAGTTGAAATAAACACAAACACATATTTTCTTTTTCTTCTTTAATCTCATTGCAAGAACTGAAATGATGCTATTGCAGTGCGAAAAATGTACCAGCTATGGAAGAAAACAAGGAGTAGCCTAACATAAGGGCAGTATTTCTTCCTTGTGATGATCCCAGCACCAAAGACAGGCTGTGAGCTTCCCCATAATCTGGGAACGTTCTGATCCAGGGTTTGGCTCCAAACTTTGAGTAACTTAAAGCCATGTGCTAAGCTCAGATCCAGACTGGAGCCTTCCCAAAATCTGAGGAAGTTCAGACCCAGGATTTTGGCTTCAGCCCATGGCTAATTCAAACCAAACTGTCATCTAGATTCTAAGTGGGAGTGAGTCAGGAGGCCTCAGCAGCTGGCGAGGTGTCCACACTGTGTAATCACCACGTACAGCTCGGCAGCCAGCGAGGGCCCTGACTCAGGAGAGGAGATCACGGTGGCACCTGTGGCTTGCAGAGCTTTCATGGCCTTCAGGACCCCTCTGTGTGCCCAGCACTCACACCACGAGCAGTGCATCTTGGACGAGGTGATGGTTCAGCCCTCTGCAACACCTGGACTTCACCCAGGT
This sequence comes from Orthonyx spaldingii, assembly GCA_013397795.1. Lineage (NCBI taxonomy): Eukaryota > Metazoa > Chordata > Aves > Passeriformes > Orthonychidae > Orthonyx > Orthonyx spaldingii. The sequence goes on from VZTJ01003652.1 coordinate 969,106, forward strand.
TTTGACCAACAAGCTTTAACGTGTTAAGATAAGGACTCTCCATGAAATATGACCACCTCCATTATTACATGGCAGCAACACTTTCCTCCTGCACAGTGAGGAGTTACTGTGTGTTCCCATCCCTTTGCTGGCTCTACTTGCTTGCTGCTGGGAGTCTCCTGTCTGAACCTGTCATCACTTGGCAAACATCTTTATTCCAGAACACTGGGGAGACTTAATTAACTGAGCAAAGCTCCCCTGCATGGCAGTGGGGACGTTCTTTGCGCTGTTTGCAGTGTCAGATGTGCCCTGTGGCACCCACTCACTGCACCCCTGCTGCCTGGGGGCTCCTGCACGCCTGCAATGGGACTGGGTCTCTTCCTGTGAGAGAGGTTTTACAGCAAATCAGGGGAAAACACATTAAGGATGGCTCCCATACATCCTCATTTGTATGTCAGAAGCAACCTCTTCTGAACACCACCCTGCACACACAGTTCCTTGTCCCAGTCTCCACACATTTGGAAGCAGCAAGAGCCAACTTTGTCTTTCTCATGCAGCACCCAGTGAAGAGTTTCTTCCTGCTTTCATTATTAACAATATTTATTATCAGCACTGTAGTAATACAATCAGACCCTTGCTGTGTTAACTGCTCTGCAAACATGCAGGAAGACAGTTTTACAAGATATTCACCCCTCTGTCCAGAGCCTGGGGAGGTGGCAAACTTTAGTTGGGCTGCTTTTTCCCACCAGCAAAGAGGGGTCAGGAAAGGAGAGGACAGCTTCTCCTCTAACTGCCCCTTCCCCCAGTATCTCTATTCAAAGAAAGCAGGAGGGGAAAAGCAGCATTGTGAGAAGAAAGCATATACTTGATAGAGAAGTTTAAAAAGAACAGGACTTCTCCATTTTATGCCCTCCCAGGATTTCAGCTTTTCTAGAGAAAGAAAAAATCTGTTCCATCCAAAACTCTGTTGCTTCCTTCCTGCACCCCTAACATAGGACTCAGATGCACATTATACAGTTTTAGGGCAGCCAGAGTGTTCTGGGCTGGCAAACAGACACCATGAGGTCAGTGCTGGGCTCTGCCTGTGCACAGCACCTTATCCTGGAGGACAGGGGAAGGTGTCTTTGATGTATCCAACACCAGCAGCAAAGCTCCCTCGCACAACTCCGACCATGGTGTGGCCATGCACTGCTCTCCAAGGGTGCTGCCCTCCTGGGGCTCTGATGTGGGCAAATGCCAGGAAATGCCCAGCGTGAGTTCCGTAGATAGAGGGGCACATATCGGTTTATCCAGTGCTTTTCCTCTGAGAGGAAAGAGTTAAGAAAAAATAACCAGGCATGGAGTGGTGTTTCTTATGGAATCACGTGTGGAGAGAGTAATGCAAGCAAACTCCTTTCGCAACGATGCTGAGGTCACTCGACCACAAGCCTCCAGCTCTATTATGTGTGAGAGAGATAATGGGGCAGAATTGTGGGCAAAAGTTCTCGTTCATGGGAATCCTGTCAAACCTCTACAGGCCTTGGAGACACCTGGAAGAAGATAAGCATGATAATTATTTTCTAAAATAAGAGGCACTTTTGTTCTTTCCCTCCACCCGCCCCCACCCCACAGCAAGTCAGCAGCCTGTTGTGGTTTTGTTCCACGTGATTCCTTGAAGAGAGACAAAGAAATGCAACATCCTATCGGAGTGAATCACATAACTTGGAAATGACCCGATTCACACGTTTTTTCCATTCCCTGCTGCTGATGTGAGTCTTAAAACAAAAGGAGAAATAATAGGTCCTGATGTTTAGTCTGTGAGTTGCAGCCTGTGCTCCATTTTCCAGCTCAAGTTAGGACACAGTAAAACACTTTGTTTTGTTGAAGAGTCTTCTTTCCCGGCATGGCTGAATGCCTGCACAGGGCAGATGCTCAAAGACCTTTTGGGGGGGTCAGAAAAGCAAAAAAGTGACATTTGTGTCAGTGTGACTCCAAGATATGAAGTGCTCAAAGTCTGGGCCCTGGTTCCCCATGAAACACCTGATCACAGGGTGCAGCCAGGGAGTTTCACACCGGTTATGCTCCTCTCTGGGTGATGATTCCAACCTGCCTCAGCCTTAGCACTTCTGACCCAGACAAGTCCTTTTTTGCATGAAGGGTTCTCACCACTACACAACTGGTTCAGAGACACCTTCTCAGCCCTTATTGCTGCTTTCAACATTAGCCACAAGCATCTCACTGGGCATTTCTTTGGTTCAGAGACTGTGTATTTTTTTCCTTTTTATGAAGCATCAAGTGTCATCTCACTAAGGAGATGCCCCACAGAATAAGTCACGGACACAAATAAGAAAGTGGCATATTTCTGTATCTAATTGTATAGAAAAATCTAATTGATTTCTTATTGCACAGAGAAATCTTCACTGTTGGGGCACTGAAAGCCAAATGATGCAGCTTCTTTTGCCTGACAAATCTATGACAATAACCTGGCCTCCATAGTCAGCTGAAAATTTCCTGCTGACTGGAAGAAGCACTCAGGCTCCCTGTAACTGGAATAAAATTGCACAAGAACCTCATTAGAGGAGTTAGCCTGGCACAGAAGGGGACACAGGACCTGGAGAACATGTACAGTGCATGCTAAGTGCTGCCTTTGCTTCTCGTGGTTTCAGTGGCTCACTCAGCCTTTCAGACTGACACATATGTATTTTATATATTAAAAAACTCCAACTTTCAAAACCAGTGTGAGTCCCATGGCTGGTATCTGCCCAGGTCCAATGTGCCAGCTGCTGGCAAGTTGCTCTTTTCATGATTTATTGGAGCCATTTGCACTGGGGTGGGCCAGGAAAAGAGGAGAAGGGAACAGGGAAAGGGAGAACAGCATTTCCCCCTACCCTTGTTTTCTTCAGTTTGTTTGATATTTGTCATTATTATGTAATTTTGTTTGGGGCTTCCAAAGTTGTTGGCACCAAGTTTGGTAGCAGTCCTGCCTTGCTTCTGTGGAAAAGCCAGAGGGTTGGTTCTGCTTGGGGTTTTTTATAATTATTTAGTTTTAAAAGACTTTCCTCTAGGACATGTACCACATGTTTGGAGCAGTAATTGTTCCAGATGTGCTTGAGCTTAAAATCTGGGCCTAAATTATTTGCAAATTCGGTGAATTTGAGATGTGGCTTTGCAGCCTTTCTCCAAAAAGTTTTTCCTCACGAAAAATAAAAGTTGTCTTCCAGATTCAGCTCTGTGTCTGATCAACCTTTTCATTTTAGAGATCATCTGGGTCAGTATGGATGGTAAATCACTGCAGCCAAGCTGTGCCCAGGCCAGCTGAGCAGCCTGGAGCTGGCTGGAGAGACAAGGAGGCTAAAGGGCTTTTAAGGTCAAACGGGCACAGTCAAAATGACAGTAGTATCTTGGGTATTATGACCTACAGCCCAGTGGTCCAGGCGGGCTGTTTCCTACCCAAATAGTCCTTTTGCATCACTGGCAGCCAAAGTCCCAGTAGATCCCATCTCTCCCAGGGCACTAATGTAAATAACTCCTGGTTTGTACTGAAGCATTGACACTGTATGGGTAAAATCAAGGTCAGGCTTTTCAATATTATCCTAAACTGGACACTCACTGGCTGAAATCTGCTGTGACACTCAGTGTAAGCTCTCAGTTCCATAACATTTGGATACTCCTTGCTTTAGAACCAAGACTTCTTGTGTCAATGCATTCTTGAATCCTTACTGCGTGTGTGGTTCACATGTTCATGTCTTAAAAAAGGAGGAAAAATAAATAAAGATTCATTAATTTAAGAAAATAAAGCCTAAAAATAAAGTAATGAATGAAGGGTGCATAACATCCCTGGCAGATGACTAAGAGTTTATAGTTAATGTGTGGTGGTTTACACAGCCACAGAAAATAATACCTGTGGCCTCCCACACAGAGCAACAAAAGTCGTGTTGGTCTGCACCATGATCAGCTGTGATGGGTTCCCACAGTGCCTGCTGGAAGCCCCACTCCAGTGCAAGGGAAGGAGGCACAGTGGTTGTGTCTTCGTTGATGTTGGAGCTCAAGTTTTGCACAAAATAACTTTTTCTGCATGGTCAAACCCCTGGTGGGGGCAGAGGAGGCATTCCCTGGAGTGGGGCAGGATGGAATAAGCAGTGGCAGGCAGTTGTGCTGGGAGCCCATGGGTTAAGTTTAGGTGTTGCTGTCCCAATGGTGAGCCCAGCACTGCTCACCCAGGGCAGCACACAGCACACAAGTGACACTCCTGCCATCCTTCAGCCTGGAGGCACAGAGGACTGAGAGGGAAAATGCTGTGCCCAGCTGTGCAGCTGACCCCCATGGAGCTTCACTGGTTTAGGAGTCTGAGGTGTGGTTCTGTCTCCGTTGAGGTCTCAGAGAAGAAGAGGAGCCATAGGCAGCTGACTACAACTGGTGAAAAGCAACAACAGAACTCCTTCCACTTCCCCTTGAGTGTGGTGTTAAACATGGACAAATCACCCAGAGAACCTTTTAGAGACATTGGACACCACCAAGAGGGCTTGGGTTCTCAGTCCTTCCTGCTCTGGCAGACTGCAGTGTGTGTGGCTCTGGGGACTTAGATTTTCATTCCAGGTATTTGTGTTTACTCTTTTTTTTCCTTTTTGCAAGCACTTTGAATCACGCAGGGAGCTATTTGTGGGGCTGAAATAACATCAGATCAGCCCTTCTCACGGTTCTTCAGTTCCCTGGGAGCCAAAACATGGGGGACAGAACAGATCTCACAGTATTTTTTGCCACACAGATTGTACCCAGGGGAGGGAAGGGTAGAAGTCCATTAAAATATATAATCATAAATAATGAGATATTTGGGTTTAGGGGGAGTTTCTGTAGAGTCTTAATACACAGGTTAAGGATCAAAGGCTGATGGCAATTCCTTTCCTGGTTCCATACATCTTACCTGCTCTTCCCCAAGCTTTGTACGGCATCCTGTGCTTCATTACTGTTGTTTGCACCCCAAAAGCACACTGGAAGTTATGGAATGTGCTCCCACATTTGTAAGGAAGATGTGATGGATCTGTACCTTGTGGAAATGCTTGAGAGCTGCTTCAGTGCGGATTTCTAGGAGGAACCACTCTCTGCTCAGCTTAGCTTAGAAGGAATGTTGCAAGAGGCTTTTAATCCCTTTTAAAAGAAGAGAGCTTCAAATGCTTTGTTTCCAGTCCTTTCCAGTGGTTTGTTACAGAATAAAGCAGTAGGTAAGGCATGGAGATGTTTTGGATTTCAAGTGCAGCCTCAGCTGTAGGATGAGGGAGGGATTTTAAGAAACAGGCAGTGAAATGGTTCCAAGGTGACAGTAGATTTTAAAGCCCTTGTGCACAGATTCATCACACTAGAGAGGAAGGTAAGAAAACAAAGACCTGAAAAAACCCACATTGGGCAGTAATTCCCTAAAATCCCTCCTGCTCTGGAGCAGCTAGACCAGGGCTAGCAGCACCAAGCACAGCTCTGTAGGGCTGAACAGGAATACCCTGTGGAAATCTGGCATCATTTTGTGGCACTGGAACAGCACAGAGGAGTTTCATACATATGGAGCCACAGAGAAGCTAAACTTTCCAATGTAAACAACTCCAACATTTTTAATATTGTATTTCTGCAAAGTAGATAGGAAAAGTAAAGACAGTAGACTAAACAATAGCAGGAGTGCTAGACTCAGATGAGGGAAGATGCAAATAGGGAAAAATTAAAAACTATAGAGGAGAGTTATTAAGATATTGAAAAAATGCAAGCATGAAGATATTGGAACTAAAAATGTTTGTGATTTAGGTCCTTTAGGACTAGAAAAAGCTTGAAAGCATAAAGAGGGAAGTATTATTAAGAGGCTGTGAGGAAACCATGGCAGGGAAATGAAGGTAGGGCTGCATCAGACTGAAGAAAATCTGAAGAATCAAAGGCAATTAAGGGCAGAAAACATTTTGGTTGCAAAATGTCCCTTTTCAAAAAGATGCCACTAAGTTCAGTAACAACCAGCAAAGCCCCAGCCTTTGGCCTCAGCATATTCAGGTTTTTTTACCAGAACCACCAGGAAACATTTGCATGTTTCTGCAGTCCCCTTTTCGCTGAATGTGTTAGCTCAGGATTGCCCCCATTTTTAAGACCTTACCTTGACCTTCCCCAGGCACAAAGGTTCTTCAGCTCTTATGGAGCTCTCATTGAGTTTTGCCCCTGGGTTTTATAAGCAGGGTGGCAATTAGGCTCTCCTCTCTTTAAGGCAGTATCTCTCAGGGCAGGAGCTGGAGCCATAACTTGCTTCACACCAGCCCAATGAGGAACCATCTATGAACGGCTTTTGCCATGTGGCACAGCCATGCTGAGGGCTCAGAAGCCTGGACAGCTGTTAGATTTTGCTGTGAGGCTATCAAATTCTCGCTTCTTCTCAGTGTTATGAAATTTCAAGCCGCTAACATTTTACATCACTGATACACGAAACGAAAAGCAAAAGCACTGCTCTATTTTTAAGCAGCAGATTAAAAAAAAAAAAAAAATTGAACTGAGTTTTCTTAAAACATGTAATATCTTAAGTTCTTAAGAAACTTCTGGAGGGCAGTAACCCACTCTGTACTCATGCTCTGACTTCCACAGAAATCTGACATGGGCACAGACACAGCCCATGCTGGAGGAGTGACATGATGGGGGTGAGTCTGTGAGTTAAACTGTTGGTGATGGGAACCTGACCTCCCTATTCCATTTATTTGGGGGATATCTTGCAGTAGATCTAATCCAGTGCATTGGACTGAGAGGTCATTAGCAGCAGAAGTCCTTTGAATGCACCCCTTTTGGCTGAAATTTCCACCAAAGTAATGTCATTTGTACATTTCAAGGCTGTTGTGAATTCCAAATGTAAACAGAGTGAATTAAGAGATTTGGGAGATTTCCTTCAAAGAGGGATTGTGAAAATGCTAATGTAGAAGTGCCTATTTTAGTAGTAGCTGGTTAAGAAAACAGCCCAAATACACTCAGTTTAGAGAAGGAAGGTGTCCTTGTCAAGAGGTGCACTAAAATCTGACCCGGCTTCCTAACATATGGAAAAGTGACTTCTTAAATACCAAAGGTGTGATTGTGAGAACACAGCCCCATTTAACAGCATCAGGTTGTGAATGCAAGTATGAATAATCACCAGTCATACCACAAATACCTTGATTATATTCCCTACATGCAGAAATTATTGTTTCAGGCCTCATTCACATTGTGAATACACTCATGATGAATAACTGTTAACTTAATTGTTTACCTAGCAAAAATAGAAGACAGCTCAGTCTCTTCCTTGTTTACTGAAACAAGCTTTTCCATGAGCAAGACAAGTAATGAATTTAGGTTTCTATGTGATATGTGGCTTTCTGGCTTACTTGAAATCCTGGAGAGTTGCATCAATATTTCTTCCCTCAAAAAGTGTGTCTGTGAGAAGGAAAGAGTTTTGAAAATCTTTAAACATGGGAGGAAATCTTTCAGACACCTGCAAGGGAGAGAAAACTTCACTGAGAAGTGGAGTCTCTGTTGTCTAGGACTAGAAAACTGAGCCAAGACTGAGCCCCCTGTACTCTGTAAGGGCACTGGCTGGGCTCTCTCCCCTTTCTCTATCCTCTTGCCTCATTTTTACGAAACCTAAAACCTTTGGGACCTCTGCTGTTTTATTGAATTTGGTTGCAATTGGCCAACAAGTTCAGATGTTATTGAAGGTGGCTGACAGCTGGACACTGGCACACAGCAAAGTTTGCATAAGCTTTGTATTGTTTGGGATGTGCCCAGCAAACAAGCCTGGATTTTTCAAGTGTGTGTGGGGGTTGCTCTATTCCCTGTCTCTGGGGAAATGAACACTTTTAGACTGCTTCAGAGATTCCAGTTCGAACAAAGTAACTGTCCTTTTTGCACTGAAGCTACACAGATGCTCCTCCATCTGCCCATTGTCATGGCACCAAAAATGGAAATTCTTTGCTCCAGCCCCTGGCGTGTTTGCTCAGCCCGTGCAGCAGCGGGGCCTGAGCAGTGTCTTTTCAGATCTGTGGATCAAAGCAGGAGGTCACTGCGGTCAGCCAGCAGCCTTGGTTACCACCACACCCAGCCAAAGCATTCTTCCTTCTCCTCTGCTGACAGTCAAGGCTGACTCCCTGCATGTGACTCCCCCACCATCCCCTCCCCACCACAGGTTTCTGGTCTTGCACAACGGACCCTACAGATTGCGTGGGCAAATTTGTCACACTGCAGGGCAAGAGTCCCAGCAAACATTTCCCCTTTTCCCCATCCTCTCTCAACCTCTCCCCCCAGCACAAGAGTGCACCCACCCACCAGAGGTGCTGGAAGCTTTCCCCTGCCCTGCTTTCCCCAGGGAGCCACGCAGGAAACATGCGAATAGATCTTTTGCAAAATCAAAAGGCTAAAGGTTGTCCCCTCAGATTTGTCATAGCCAAAGAAACATGAGTTAATTTTTCCGGGAGTTCTTGAAAGCTAAGATGAGAATATATGTAATTTAAAGAGAAAGAAAATTGGTGGGAAGCAAATAGCTCTTTGGAAAATCCTCAAAATGCAATGGATATCAACAGAATGTTTCTACCACTCTCGGGAAGTACTGCCAGCCCACATCTTTCTGCTAACTCCTAATGGGTCCATTAACTACTCCTAAATAATGATGGAAACCATATGGGTGCACAGGTGGTCTCTCAATAAATACCAAATGAATTCAGTATGATCACCATTAACACAATTAATACCCAGCCAATCTACAATGATGGAACTATTAAAATTAAGCGCTACTATATTTCCTCAGTCCCATGGCAATTTTACAATGGAAACAAACAAAAGACTAGAATTAACTTTTTTTTTATTACAGTTATTTGGTTTTATTTACTTACAGGACGATTTTAGGCTTCTGTGCAACCTGCTGTGTCTGTGCTCTGTACATTTTGAGGTAAGTTTTGACTCTGAGAAGAAATAATTTTGGGAGAAATACTTTTTAAAATATATGTTTGTTCATTTGGGGGGTGAAAATTACATGTATTTGGGTGTTGAAGCACAGTGCTTCCTACTTTCTGCAGAAGGCTGTAAACACAAGTAATGAATATAAGATTGCTACAGCTGCTCTTTTTATCATCTACACTGTGAGTTCATCACTGTTCCCTGGTGGGACTATTAGTGTGGTCGGGATTTTAATTTTAATTTTTTTATATTAGTACTGTTCCAGCATGTATGGTGGTCCACCCAATTGTCAAAGGAAGGGGAACCTGTTCACACGTGACCTTCTGTAATGAAACGCCTCATGTAGGCCCACTGTCATGATGATATTTTGGCTTTCCAAAAAAAGAAGAATTCTGTTTTTATTTTTTAGGACCAGGCTAGTAACCTGGTTCAGGTCAGATTCAGTCTCCATTTTCATGTTTCCCTTGAAATCACTAGCTAAGCCCCCTAGAGCTGAGCAAGGCTGTATCAGTTCCAAAGCCTGTGTGGTCGAGCACAGATCAGGTTGAGCACGCTGGGGTTTATCCATTTTGACAAACAATGAAAATAGACTGCTTTATATTTTGAAAAACTGTGTCTGTTTGCCTCCAGAGCCACTCTTATATGAATCACTAAAGCCTGGTTTGTGGGAGAAGATTCAGAGAGAAACATCTTGGATCTTCATAACCATAATAAAGTTGGTTCTGTTCTGCAGGGCAGCGGGGTCAGGGAAACATTGTTGATGACAGCAAAAACTGAGTATGGAAAAAGTGTGACTTGAAATCGGTGCATTTCACCACTGGGGCTGATGAGAGAAAAGCAGTGTCTCATCAGTTTCATGGGGCAGCTCGATGGCGGTTTCGGGCTTGCTGCAGCTCATGCCAAGTTAAAGGAGAGATTTCTCAATGCATGGGTGCAAGTCCTGTTCTGAAAAATCACAAAAGACTCCTTTTTGGTGTGAATGAGATGGATCCTTTGTTCTGTGGCTGGAGAGATCCCAAGAAATCTTGAGTTTCAGGATGGACTTTTGGATCTGCTCTGCTCAGCTAGACTGCGATTTCAACCTCACACTGTCCCCGGGGTGTTCAATTTTTGCAGCTTCCCTGTGCTCGGATTGAACCTCTCTGGCAAAATCTAAAGGACCCATGCAACCCCAAACTGCCTATGGTTACACTTGTGCTTGCCATTCTTTGTGCCCTTAAACAACAAACCCTTATTTCTATTCTTTGCACCAGATTTACGCCCAAGGAAGCTTTTACTCAGAACAATCTGTGTGAGGTTTGGGTGAGCTGTGCACTTGAAACTTCCCTAAAGTTCCACGAAATATGTTACATGTGAAGCACAAAGCTCATTTCACAATTCCTTGCTAACTTTTCTAATAAACTGTCTCTCATCTATTGCACTTGAGTGTTTCTGATTAACTCCAAGTATCGATGCTCTTGTTCTTGAAGAGAGAAGTCTGTGTTTCTAATTTGAATAACATAATTTCCGAGTGTATTAAGGTAAATAAGGACAATGCACTCTTGTTCCAGAACTCAGATGCCCGTGAAGTTATTCATCAATCTCTTTTTCATTTAAATTCACACTTTAGTTTGTGTTTCAAATGCAGATGAGGCCTTAATTAAATAAAAATTCAGCAGATGGTTTCAAATTCTCTGTTCAATTTACATTTCTTGTACCTCTCTAAGTGCTGGACTTTATCTATGGAGACAGAAACATTACCATGAGACCTCTTCCTTTAAACAAACGCATAGGAATTGTTAGGCTGGAGTGTCAATAAAAGAATAAATAAAATATTGATTACCAAATCTGAAAAGCCTCAAGCTTATGTTTTGATAAATTCCCAAAACCTTGTCTGAACCTTCGTGGATATCAAAACTCAAGTATGTACCAGAGGTCTCGTTCTTTTTCAGTTAAAAAAAAAAAAATAATATTGGCAGAGTAGGCAGCCTTTACCCTTAGGCCTTATGATGTCTTTGATCATTGACAGGTCCAAGATATTAATTTGACAGAAGTGCCAAATGACACAGGGAAAAACTCACTAAATATTTTTGGTCTCTAGAAAAAGCTCCTGTGTTATTCAAGCTCAGCACAGGAGCTGAGTGACTCTGAGTGTTTTGTTCTACCTGAAGCTGTTCATTATTAAGAACTGTGAAAAAGTAAAGGAGAGTGATAAGCAAAATTACAGGATAAAAACCCTTCTATTATCTCTGAATCAGGACTCTGCCTATTGACTAAGTATATAGGTCCCATCCTCTCTGACTGGCTCTTAGGAGAAAGTCATTTTCTCCTGCAGCAGTTGCCTCCTTCAGAGGAAATTATGAAGGAAAGGAAAACACTGCTTGTCCATTTATGTGACTTTTGAGGTGGAGGTATAAAATACAAAACACCTACTTTTCTTCCCTTAGTCCCTTTATTTTATGCATCTACTGTTGCCCATGACCTTGCCACACACTCTCTGGTAAAATTAGGCAGCATTTCTTCTTCTCACATTGGTTTCCCGTTCAGCACTGATTTACAGGCCCACGTACATTCACTCTGTCATACAGGCTTTTCTACCTCTGCATTGCTAACCATATCACTGTATTACTCAGAGCTAACTCATAAATTGCTTCCTTTCAGCTTCCTTCCTTTGCCTGTTGTGCAAGGGGAGCAGCCCTGCAGCGGGGCCGTGCATGGGGATTCCAATTTTACACCCTGCAGCTGTAGATCTCCATCCCTGCCCAGCCCACAGGCTTCATTTATTTATTTTGAAACAGCACCAGCAAATGTGACAATATTTGTGTACTTTGGTAGCCTGGGGCTACCACCCAACCTCTCCTTTAAAAGAGATAGCCCCTTGTGAGTAATAAAACCTTTAATAAATGTTACTTGAGATGTTGCAGATGTCTCCCAGAGTTGAACACTGGGTGGGCATAGTGGAACTAACAGGTACAGGCAGACAAAATTTGGGTCAGAGAAGCGATTTGATGGCTGCTAGAACTGAATGTGAGTGAGAAGGGTGCCTGCAGGATGCAGCTGGGGTTTGTGCTTAGGCAGAGACGCAGCATTTCAGTTGTGTGGCTGAAGAAGGGCTCTGGTTTATGTTTGCAGCTACTAAAAACTCCTTATTTGTTCTGACTGGAAAAGTATTCCTTCTGAACAGGGGAAATGTTATCAGCTTGGCTGTCCTTGTGAGATTTCTAGTATCTGTGGGCATATGCAAGAAAGCATTTCACAAAGCCAGTTCCTCTTTTGGGATCATGGGATTTGAATCGCCTTCTGCGGCCCTTGATGTTCACAACATCTGCTGGTTGTATGTTTGAAGTTCCAGTTTGGACCTGCTCTGGGCTCAGATAAAAGAGGAAGAGCATGATGTTGCACTAAAGAAGGGTGCCTGACATGAGATCTTGAGCAGTCTCTTGTAGCAGGGGGCCATGCTTTGTCCCTGTCTTAGAGGAATAACACACATTTGGGGAGCTCCAGAACTCCAGGCTGCTCAGAGGTCCAGATTTCTACCAGAGTCAGAAGACTCTAAAAGATTTGTCTCCTTCTCAAGCCAGGATGCAGATAAAAGTGTGATCTCTGGGGGGAAGGACAGGGAATTTATCAAGTCGTGGTAGTAGATTGCTTAAATGTAATAGACTGCACAGCAAAGTGAGTGCTTGCCTTAATTCCAGCACTCCTCATTTCCCAGTTAGCTCAGAGCAGGCACACTGAAAAAAACAAAATCAATGTTTTCTTTCTACAGTGATTGTATTAAGAGCACAGACAGGCAGGGCTGGGGGAAAGCTCGCAGGCAGCTGCTGTCAGCTGTGCTGTGCATGTTTAAATGAGGATCAAGACCTGGTCGAAAAGAAGTGAGGAGTTCTGCTGCTCCTTGTCCTATTGGGAGAACATCACTGCTCTGCATGGCTAGAAATCTTCCTCTCTCCAGCATATTTCTGTTTGGGTTTTTGGTGTTATTTTGTGACTGAAATTGTTTCTTTCTCAGTTAAGGCTGTGAAACCCTTATTCATGGACTACTACTTTATTGCCTGGCCCATGACCGACTGCAGTCACAGCCCACGTCACCTGCTGGGGTAGCACACACGACTTTCACTGGTATTTCCTTCTGTGTCTGATTTTTTTCTTGACAACATTGTATATCTTTACAGTATAATTAACCTGATTGGCTTCCTGATACATGAAAGAAGAGGAGGAACCATGGGTACCTCAATATTTCTAAAAAGAAAACAGGTCAGTTACTCATACCTTCACCAGTTTTCATGCAGCCCTTGCCAGCTGAAACTCTAAGCAATTAAATTTGTATGAAAATGGAACAGAAAAAAGTTGAGTGTAAACTGATTGATTTTGCTCAGTACAGGACAGAATAATTTTGGAAACAGAGGCATGAGAGTAATTGTGATGCCACGAGAGACGTTCCCAGGTAAAAGTACATTTTTTTTCCACTGAACTTTTTCCATGATCTCTTGAGAATGTCCCCATTCGAGAAAAATGAGATCAAATAATTTACTTGATTATTGAAGAAGCCATCGGTGCAGATATGGTTAAATGTGGAGTGAGCTCTGTTGCAGAAAGAGACTTTGGGAGAGCCATCGATCTATGGAAAAGAGGGAAGTGAAGACATTCACTGCTGGATAAAAATAAGCTACTTGAGCAAGCGATGGCACAGTCTGTTGTGGTTTTCTTTCACGTGATACCTTGAAGAGGAATTAGACATGGCTTGGAAAAGGCAAGGTAGGGCAAAGCCCCTCAGAATGATTCATACAATTTCAAGGCGACCTTTTTTTCTCGTGTGCAAATCTTCTGTACGTCTGACATGAGCCGAGAGGAGCAAAGGGACAGTCTGTCTTGTGCCATTGCCCTGCACGCAGAGCCCATGAATCAATAAAATGGGCTTTGTTCTGACTTCAGCCACACTGAAGTATATTAGCCTAGGCTGGGTCAAATGTTTTTAACCCAGATTGCCTACAATATATATGTACACAAAATTCTTAACCACCTGCCTTCCCCTGGCTCTTCCAGAGGAGAGAAAATATGTGGTTTAGACATCTGAGGGGGAAAGTTCCCGTAAAGCCATGAAGAACCACACCCAATCATCCTCAAATATGTCCCCTTCCTGCCTGTCATGGATGGCAAAGGGCATTTCTGGGTGTGGACTTCATGGAGTGGAAAGGTAAAGCTCTCACCATTGATGGAAACAAGAAGTAAAAAGGAACCAGGAGGTAAGAAGATAAAAGTAGAGCTCCCAGAGGCTCCACACCTGGAAGCCAACCTGCAGTAACTCAGGCAGACACTGATCTGAACTCGGAGCATCTTGTGGGGCTGAAGGACTCCTGGTCTTCTACCAGGGCCTCTGCAGCCGTATTTCAGAGTTCAGGTTTCTTTCCGATTTCAACCAAGCGGGAGGGGCTCTTTCTCCTTGAAAATGGTATTGAAACATTGGGTCCAGTGTGTTCTTCGTCCACACGCCGTGGGTTTGTGTGCGTGCACACGCGAGTGTTCTCACACATCAAGCAAATGCACAGGGGGCAGGGAAAAAAAAGGGATGGAGGCAAAGTGGATCCAATATATGAGCTATACCCTTGTAAAAGACATACCAGAGACTGCGTGTAACTCCCAGATCACCACATAATGTATTTATCTCCCTTAGAAGCAACAAAATCTAAGCCCATATGTGGATCCCACAAACTTGGAAGCTCAAAACAGTTCACAATGAAATATTTGCTTTTAGAAGAAAAAGGTTTGAATATCCAAGGGCTTGGCCTGGCTGGGACAGCCTCTTGCTCTGCTGCTCTCTCAGCTGTGAGACAGCCTTCACACAGGGCTTTTGGTGTGGCTTTCATTAGGAGGCCTGCAATGACATTGCTTAAAAATCAGAAGGAAAAGTCCAAGATGGCAGCTGGGGTGGCTTTGTTGGGTGAACAATGCTCATCTCAAAGATACAGGACAAACAATTCAGCATTTTCCTGCTGTTTTCAATATCCCAGTCCTCTCTCAGAGGGGGGTCTGCTTTTACTCTTTGCTACACTCAAGCTTGGCCCACTGGAGAAATGAGAACAAGGTTTGGTGTTCTAGGGCTGATCTCTGTGTCTTACTTACTCCAGTGAAAACACTATCAGCCCCAACCTTTCAAATATCAAAAGATACTGACACTGGTTTGAAAAATACATTATACTCCCCAGTTTAAAAAAAAATCGTTTTTACTGACTTCTTGTTTTTAAAATCTACACAATGACTATTTTGAAGTCCCTCTCTGTAGCAAAAACACCCTACAGTCTCAATTACTGAAAAAAATGAAGGCTGAGATTTCTGGGTAGATGCAGGAGCTGGGGACTGTCTGAAAGAGCACTGAACCCCAGAGCAGTTGCCAGCATCACTTCCCTGTGTTCCTGAGCATCACGTGGAGCCGGTGTAATTCCTCCTGCTGCTCTGCACAGCACTGGAAAGCACATCCTGCAGCCTTTGGACAAGGAAAGGGCTGTCACTGGGAACACAAGCCTGCACAGCCCTGCACCTCCTCTGCCCTCTCTCCATCTGAAGAAAAGACAAAACTCGTCACCATTTCTCCTTCTTCTTCTTTTCTCCCCCACAAAGAAGAACTTGCCAGGTCTGCATCTTTTTTCCTGAACTGTTTCCTCTTTTTGATGTTAAAAGCATCTGCCGGACAGCTCAGTTCCACGCTGAGATGTCAACTCTGTTCCAGCAGCGGCGTCCGTGTGGCTGCGCCGAGGGGTGGCAACAGCTCCCAGGGCACTGCAGGACGTTGTGTGTGGAAACTGTGTCTGTGAGCAACAGGACAGCTCTGCTCTGACCAGGTGAAACCAGAAGCTGCTTTGCCCAGCATAAACTCACCCAGAGGAACAGCAAATTTTCCTCTGGGTCTTGTGTACCTGCTGCAGGGTTTATTTGCCTTCGAGCTGGAGCTCTGCACCTTGCTGACCTGCACGCAGATGGGGCCTGGGTGGAGTCATTTTGGCTCAGTGGGGGCTTGGGTCAAGTCCTCTAGGCTCAGAGCATGAGCAAAGCACACTCAGGTTTGTACCCAGCACCTCTCACATGTTGTGGCCAATGCATTTGTCCCACAATTCATCAGGATGCACAAAACCAGTGCTGGGGCTGGGCAGCAAACAGCTAAAGAGGAGTGGAAAACAGCAGCAGCAGGATTTCCTCAGCCCAAGTGGAGTCAACTCAGCCCTTTAACACAGGGTGATTCAGCTGCAGATGAAGCATTAAAGCTGTATTGGAAATAGCTTTTGTTTCCCGAAGAGATGTTTGAAGTGTTGATTGGATTTTTCTCCTCATCTAAATCAGGATGAAAGGGAAAAAATTGAAGTTTCTTTACAGATCTCTGATTTAAATATAAGGGGAAAGGCTGGGCCGATGGAATGATTCCCTTTTTTTATGTTGACCCTTTATTTTTAAATGACTATACATTAATGTGAATTTCAAACACAAGACTCGTTTCAAACAGAAAATGGAAATTTTGCTTTTTGAAAATATAGAAACCACACCTATTGTTTTCTTCTAAATATCTTTTAAAGACAGGAATCAGAAACCAACCCTTTCCCACAAAAAGGTCTGGTTTTCACTGAATTTGCATTTTTGACTGAAAGCCTTGTTTCAAAGTCTTGAAATTAGATCATGGTGAAGCAGCATTTATATCTAATTGGCCTCGGGGAAGAAGAAAGCTCTGTGGGTGGGATCCATCTCACCTACTTACAGGTGTTTAGTCTAAATTATACATCAGTAGTCAGGGGCACCTCCAAAAGGCTTTTCTCTCTATACTGGTCATAAAAAGTGTCTAGAGAGGTGGTTTAAACTTGATACCCACTTTTTCAGTGGTTAAAACTACATGGGAGAAATCCTATCCTCACTGTTCACACTCTGGCTGAGGAGGGAAGCTCAGCATCACAGCTCTGATGTCTTCAAGCTGGGGCATGTTGGGAGAAGAAAAAGGAGCCAGGTTCTTCATCAGTTCTTCAAAAAGGTGCCAGATATTTTTAGGTGACAGAAAATAGAACAGTTTTGTGGGGAATGAATCAGCTGAAGGAACACTTGTTATTTCCGTGGTCAGGTAAAACTTTAAAAATCTGATTTTTTTTCTAAATGTTCCTTGAGATTTTTTTTTAAATTCCTTTGTAATTTATCTCTGATTGTAGATGGATTTTTTTTTTTTTTCAGAGCAATGTTTATTTTTCTGCTCTGCTAAGTTCCTTCCCTTTTTTTTTTTCCAGCAAAGTGCTTTGAATCCATTTGTAATGCTGCGTGGAAGACAGGTAATATCACCTGCAAAACCCCCACGTGTGACTGAAGCAACTTGCTATGGAAATCAAAAGTGAGACAACACTGCATGCATTTTGCTTTATTTAGTAGTTGCTAAAAGGAATATTTTTTTTTATTGTGGCTATGTTTGTCCCTTTTTGCAGGGGTGTTTGGCTCCTGTAATGTTTGTGCTCACAGACCGGTTTGCAAGGGGCAGAGCTGTAAAGCCATTTGCCCTTTAATTTGAGATGCAAGGCCAATTGATACACAGAATTCTTCAGATTTCATTTTCAGACAGCTCTGCTGGGTGAAGCTTGGCCTGCGACTGGAACATTTTGGAAAGCATATGTAGGAAGTGAACACAGCAGACTGTGAGGAGCAGACATTTATAGGACAACCTTTCATAATCACCAGGCACAGAGAATAAAAAGTATTCATCATAATAAACCACCCAGTGACCAAACCCTGATGACTTTGATGGTCAAATTCTTTGAAATTTATAGTGATAAACACACAAAGACCAATGTTACAGGACAGCTCAGTGAGAGCCTTTGCACACACTTGACCAAAGAATGATGGAAACGTGGAATAGTTTATGTAGGAAGGTACCTTAAAGATCATCCAGTTCCAACTCCTGCTATGGGCAGGGACAGGTTTTGCTGGACCAGGTTGCTCACAGCCCCATCCAACCTGGCCTTGAACATTTCCAGTAGAAGTAGCTGGTGGAAATAGATCTGACACTATGGTGCTTTCTATGCACTGAGAGTTTGATGCAAAGTGACTTGGGATTTCCCTTTGTATATGTGAAATTTTGCAGGGGATATATTTAGTTAAGGGTTCCCACAGGAAAAAAAGAAAGCAAATTTGTAAACTACAGAAGTTGAAGGAGTTTCTGGTTTTGTTTTTGTTTGTTTCAAAGAAAAGAAAGAGAAAGAGAAAGGATATGGCTCTATGTGTTACAAAACAATACAATTATCTCTGGGCAACAATAGAACAAACACAATGCTCTCTTCCCCTTGTCACATTTGACCTGGGCAGGGGACACAGCCTTTAGCACTGCAATCCCCACCTAAGTATGGCAAAGGGTTTCAAAAGCATCGTGATCCACTGCAGAAATCTTTCCTGTTCCACATCCTAGTGTGCAAAATTCCTTGCAGTGATGCCTCCAGTCCCCTCCCAGCTGTGCCATGGTCAGTGAGGAGGCAGCTGAGCAGCCCCTCTCGCACCCTGAGCTGATGTGGCACAAAAGAGAGGTAAAATTAAGTTTCCCTTCACAAGCAAAGGGGCCACAGCTCTGAGGTCTCAGGGTTCCCTTGACAGCAGCTCTTACTGGAGACCTGCCCTGCTGAACCAACAGATGCCTGGTCCATGCTGAAGAGGGACCATTGCCAGGGGTTTGTAGAGTTTCAAAAAACAGACTGGTTTTGTTGGCTGGGAGTTTAACAAAAAATAGCTTTTCGCTTAGAACTGACCACGAGCTTGGAGATAAATGCCTAGAGAAGAGTGTGAGGCCTCAGAATTAGATTGAAGGACTACCTTTATTAATATACTTTCTTGATAGACTATTTTTAAATGTGTTTTCCTGCAGCAGGCAAGCAAATATTTTATTTCTTTGGAAATAAAAGGACCAGGCCTAAGATCCATTCTATTTTTGGGGCAGACACATAACTCCCATTCATGTTAATGGGAAAGCTTCTCCTGCTTCAAAGGAAGAACAGATCCATTAGAGATCCAGGATATTATTTTAGACCCCCTGATCCCCTACAGCAGTGGGAGCTGGTGTGTAAGTAGGATCAGTGTCAGAGCTGTTCCCTGCTGGTTTGTTCCTCATAATTCTGTCCCACAGCACAAATCTTGCTGTGGTACAAGACCATGGTGGGTTTTGATGTTGCATTGTATCAACCTGGTTTGGTTTTTTTTCCTTAAGGATGTCTTAGTGAGATGAAAAATGAAAGGTCAAGTCTGCCAAACCCAGGGCTGCCTCCAAGAGAAGAGCCCACTGGAGATAAAGGCAAAGTTATGTGAGTTTGGGACCTGGCATGACCTAGTTAGCAGGCAGAATTATGAGAACCCATGTCAGGACAGTTTGTTTTTCAGCCTGGTTTCTCATGGGAACGAGGCTTACGCAATCGCACTGTCTGTGCGTCTGTGTCTACATCCTCCTCCCCTCCCCAATAACTTTTGGACTCATTGCTCAATTTCAACAGGGGGGTAGAAGTTCCAGGGGTGCTTCTGGTCCTGCAGGCATTTTAAAATCAGTAGAGGAGAGTGAGGCTATAGGTGCTCACTGCCACAGCAAGGGTTTGTGTGGCTGCGACAGGAGAGCAGTGCAGAGCTGCAGGCAGCGGTGCAGCCACGGCGCTGGTGCTGGATCCACACAGAACGTTCTGCTGCTCCCTTTTTGACACTGACACACTCACCGGTGAGCCTCCCAAACCTCATCTCCTGCTTGGTTTCTTTTGTGTGAAACAAGGTGAATTTGAGAGGTTTTGTTAACTAACAGCCTTTTAAAACACGCCGAGGGATGGCAGGGAGGCACCCCTGCTGCAACTTGATGCAGTTAAAGCCAGGTTAGAGGGGGATGAGGAGCTCCTCATCTGACCTGAGCAAAAGTTCCCTCTGCCAGGGCTACAAGGGATGTGATGCTGCTAAAGTTTGTCATTGTAACACTCACACACCCAGGACTCAGGAATCAGCTCGAATAAGGGTCTCTCTCACTCAGACCTAGTGCAGCTCCTTTTAACCTCCCTGCCTTCCAAAAGATACCTTGGCACTGCTGCCATGTGAGCTCAGTTAATTACAGGGGAGGAAATTACGGCCCCGCAGACTTCACAGAGAATATTCAGCGTTCGGTACAGCGTTTAATGATCCTCAATTAAAACACTGTATCCAATTCCTAAGACATGGGGGGTTTGGAGATGGACCACTTCCAGTGAGCAGGTGATAATGAACTCCCCAGATCACAGAGGTTATCATTGCAAAACCATAGCGTGAATTTATTAAACATGCTATGGAAGACAAATGTTATTATATGAATATACAGGGGAAGACAAGAGATCAGGAAAACTCTTTGGATTTCTGGTAGCATATTACATGCAGGCCAGCTTTTTTTGGCTCATAAATAACAACAAAAGAACACACATGAATACTTTTAATTATTTGTAGGAGGTTTTAGGGATCTTCTCCCCATGAATTCTCGTTTTTTGGGCAAACTGGGTTGCATGATGTCTAAACAGACAAGGACAGAAAATGTTTCTATTTATTTCATTAAAGTTTCCCAGAAGAGCTTGGGAACTGTTACTTTAAACATCGCATAGTTAGATAAATAAGGTGTAATTAGTAAGCAGGTTCTCTGGAGTTAGAGCAGGGAAAAAAGACCCTTCCAGGACATAATCCAAAACTTTGATGCCTCTTGAAATGAGTTCAGGACAATCTCAGAGCGCTAATTTCTTCTAGAGCAGATACTGGAGAGTGAAGGACTTGTTAAAAAAGTCTGTGACCCTCAGGTTATTTGTTGTACCTGTCTGTGTCTCCCTAACTCTGGAAATTAGAGCTGAAGTTCCAGGCTGCATCTGCTTTGTCCTGATGAGATCCTCAGTCAAAGCTGGATCAACTGTAGGTGCTTTTCCTCTTTCCATAAAACTCTTTATAACAAAAAATATTCCCCACTCTCCTGAGTGTTGATTGGCTCTGCGAGGGGCTCTCCTCTCTTTCTAAGTTGTGTAGACTTGGTACAGTGCTCTCTGGATTGTTTTCCCTCCTTCCCAACCGGTGCATCTCCTTTGAAGTCAAAGGGGAGCTACTGTGATTTCTTGCCCCATTGAGATGCTCACTATGGAAGAAGGATATAAAAGACTACTGCTCACAGGGTGGGAGCTGCTGGTTTCCAGTTTCTCATTAATTTTTCACTTGTCTTTCATTTCAGTGGGTCTACACTATGCTCCACCTTTGGCACAGACACAAATACTATTTTTTTATGTGGTTCAGTGGGAGGAATGGTTTTGATCATTAAAAGCAAAGCAAAAATTATTTCAAGCAAAATTCCAGAGCCTCTCTGCATCCATTTATCTTTCCATGGCTTCCTTAAAGCATTGCCTACTAGCTCTCTGGGGAATATGCTCCAACTGTGTTTCACCACATTTACAGGAGCAGTCACATATGACCAAGACTAAAATTTAACCTTAATTGCCCACAGGCTGCTGCCATTGAACCCTGTTGGCATGTAGGAGTTTTAAAGTGTTGAAATGAACCCAGGAGCAACAATCAGAAAGGCAATACCATATTTAGTTGTGAACCATCCTTAAAAACATTAATTTGCTAAAATCTGAGCAATGAAGGCTCACGTCTCTTGAAAGAATGTGCAATTTCCTGTCCTCGTCTCCTTAAAATATTCCTGATTGGGACTTCGAAGCACTCAGAGAAGAGAGGGGTCTCTGGAGAGCCCACCAGTGCTCCTTGCTGAGGCAGGGCTTTGGAAAGTGAATCACTGCCGTGTGACTGGATCCCTGCCATCCGCCAAGGATCAATAAAGTTTTATGCACCTTCCTCGCCAGCCTCAGGTTTCTGATTCCAGGTGTTCGCATTAATCTGGGACACAATGGAAGGAAGAAGTTGCTATGGTTGCATGGAGATGGCAGCGCAATCTGGGCCGGCTTTAGTCAGCAAGTGCAAGAAGTTTAATTATCTCCAATAACTGCACTTCTTGGAGCATTTATGCTGTTTGCTTGAGTCCACTGAGCCCTGATGTCACGAGTGCTCCAGATACCGGAGTGTTTGGGGTCTCCAGTGCTCGGTAACATCGTGACCCACAAGGAAATCTTTGTGCCTCACCATCCCATCACTGGCAGAGGTCAAAACAATGAACATCTTGGTTCAGAGGTGTTAAGGGAAATCATAGCAGAATAGGACATAAGTTCATTTCAGAGTTGAATTTTACAACTGTGTGATCTCAGAGTGTGAAACCAGCCCTTTGCTCGTAAGAGTAAATCCTTCCTAGGGCCTGAAGAGTTTGCATGCTTTTGTAGGTTTAGGGCATCATTTTAACCCCTGGGCTTGTGAAAACTCCTTTTAATGCCACCTGCAACTGTTAGAAATTATTACAGCCCTCAGAATGTAGTAATTGGGAACCACAGTTTGTGCTGCAAGCGTTGCTCTCAGGAGCTGCCCTTCCCAACCAGAACTCCCCAGTGGATGGTTCCTGAGAGCCACCTCTCATCTCCATAATTTCCCTCTCCATAAGGTGCCACTTTTTGTTCCATGTGACATTTCTATCACCTTTAAGAAGCCTCATAGAGAAGGGGCCATGAGGTTTGGATGTAATTGGCATATGGATGGTGCTTAGATTTTTTAATACACAGTTTTTATAAGGCTGCTTTTATGTTTGCCTTCGCTCTTTGATCTCCACTTGAAAAACGTTTTTCATGGAGTTTGTTTGAAAGCACAAATAATCACTTACCACAACTAAGGGCTAGCAAATAGTTCTAGAAAAGAAAGAAAACCAAAGAGAATCATGAGCTGATGGAGATGCCTTGAAAGATGTTTTAGAAACAGCTTGTAGCGGCACATTTCGCAGGACTGTTCATCAAGTTAATTCTCCTGTCGCATTGGCGTTCTTGGATATGGCAATAACAACAAGGAAAGTTGTAATGGATTTCTAAAACGGGAGTGTTTTAATAGATTTTAGTAAATTACTTGTATTCAGTTCTGTAGTGTTGTGATGTGACACACTACAGTGAAAGATAAAGTCACTTGCAGATATAAACTGTGATTCAAAAATAAATATGATGATTGCTGTGGAAGATGATATTTAACTAAATATGTCCCTGGAAAGGGAGAATCCCTGAAAACCATAAAACATCACTACTCTGCTCTGACAGAAGCAGGAGCAGTCACAGTGGATGGGGGAGAGCCTTTTGCAGTTGGTTTGTAACAGAAGCCACTTTTGTCATGGTGGATGAGCTGTAAATTGAGATACTCTAATGAAGGAGAGTCGTCTCAGGGTGACTCAGCATGACTAAAAGTCCCAAAAGCCTCGAAGCAGTCTTTATGCAGGGCAAAAACCGTCTGTATTATCCTGTTGATCTTGTGGGTATTCATAATAATGGTGTGGGGTGCAGGTGTATGTAAGAAAGCCCATGCTGAGATAGGATTTATTCCCTTCCAAATCTCTCAGGTCTGGGAGAAATCCCCCTGGCAAAGACCAACCAAATGACAGAATATTTTAAAAATGTTAAAAGTCAATTCTTTCTGTCACTGACATTAAAATACTGTAATGCAGACCGGTTAATGATGAGGTTTCATGAAATAAGACATTAATCTCCACTTGTAATGCAGGAGCCATACAACTTGCTTCAGCCTTAATCTTTCATGAGTTATGGACTCTTCTGTGATTCATAAAACAAATAAATCACACCTCTAAGCTACCATCTATTTATTACCACTTTCTAAATGTTCAACATAGTATAAAAAGGGTATATTTTGCTTGCCAGAGGTTGTCAGCTACTGAGTAACATTTGGGAACCAGAGTCCTGACTCTGCATACAGTTGGACACAGGTTTTGTCTTTGTTCCTGAAGACAGCCAGCTCCGTGGAAGTGCACTCATGGGGCTGAATGTGCAAATTTTATCCCATTCTTTCAGGCTGTGCTTATAGTGAGCAAGCCAGCTGACCTAAAAGATGACAGAAAGTCCCTGGCCTTCCTTTTTAGAAGGAGACAAAGGCTGATCAGTAAATAGGACTTGCCAATTTGTGAAACCATGGGGAGAATAAGGGAAAAGAATAATTTGGAACAGCAAGAATCAGACTAGAACAAATATTCAAATTATTAGGAGATTTATTCAAGCCAGAAATTACAGTTCCTCTGGTACTGTAACATGCTCTGTGCTCATTTCAGTGTTGTTCTCTTTGCAGTAGAACCAAAGCCTCAGAGTCCACACACACAGGCTGTCAGTCCAGCAGACCTGGGAGGGGTTTATTGCAGGCTGGCAGCAAATTTTGCACCCAATACTTACAGTGAGAGTAAAACAGAAAAAAAAAGTGAAATCATCCGGGTTTAGGAACCTTCTGTGCTTCCATTTTTAAGGAGAGTCCCCCTGGTTGGTTCTCAACCTACATCACACAAGGTTGGCAGGCTGGTTGGCTTGGCTGTTCCCAAATCCTACTGGAGTCAGCAGGGAATTAAATTCACTCCTTCCACCTCCTGCCTACAAAGACCACAACAGCTCCCATTGTAGCTGCTGACCTTGGCCTTGGATTTCAAAACCTCAGGGACACAGAGGAGTTGCTGAAGTAAATAAATAAAATTAAACACATGCCTCTAAAGTGCACAAGGCATGAAGAACACTCCCTTGAAACCATGCCCATATCTGTTCCTGCCCAAGTGGAAGTTTATGGATTTAGGGATGTGCTTTGGAGCTCTTCTTCATATTTGTCTTGTCTGTGATTTGTTTGAAGGAATTGTAAAAATGTGGATCTTCCAGGGCACTTCTTGTAAGTTACAGTGAAACCTTGGCTGTGTTATGACTCCAGCATCAACTGCATTACTGCAAAAAAACTGCTCTGTGGACTCGGAGAAAAAGAACAATAACTGCATGTCCTTTCCAAGAATGCTAAAAACCATATAAATACTACCCAAGTGCAATCTTTCCTCTTGTTATATGCTGCATATTCCATTAGATAGCATTCAAATCCTGTGTCATATTTGAGTAGTTTCTTTCTGTGAAATGCAGGTGGAATTGGAAAACTGGAGCTCAGTCACCCAGATGATGCAGACAATATTTTCTGCTTCTTTTGGCAAACAAATAAAAGATTTTTCTATATAAAGGACTACTATAATAAAGGAAATTCAAGAGGCACACTAGTCAAACATAGACCCTCGAGAAAATAACTGCTTTCCCCAAAAAGAGGGAAAAAAGGAGAATTTGGAGAAAGAAGAAGAGGAAAAGAAGCAGAATTCAGAATCAGAATTCAGGAGAAAAGCACTTAAATCTCAAGATGAGTAAACGCCTGCAGCTGATCTACTCCTCCTTTTGTTTTTAAAGAACTGAAGTTCTTGGGGTGTAATGGTGGTTGCAACCTTAATTTCAGTTCACTTTTCCCTCAGAGATATTTCCTCACTCCAAGCCCATGGTGAAGCTGTCTGGGGGGAACTTTCACTCCAGATGCTGCTCAGATACATTTACAAAAAGAATCCTGGATGCTCATGTTAAAGCACCTGTACAGACTCATGTTCTTTAGCGTTAGAAAATGAATTCTGGAGCAGCTTCTTGTTTTCAAGGGAGCAAAATGAACAAGTGGAAAAAATCTGGTCATTAATGACAGCAGAGCTTCCTATGAGCGATCACTGTAGCATACCTCAGGTTTCTAAAGCAGCTGTTGATAAATGACACCAGAAGGTGTCTTTTGGCTAGGAAAGCTGCCCATTTTCATAAAGATTTTGTTCTGAAACCCCTGCAATTATATTATACTGCTCTTGCACCACTCTGTGGAATTTTGCTTTTTATTTCTTACAGCTTCATGCAGACTCAAGCAGTTTGGCCTCTTTATTAAACCTAAGCATCAATCTGTAAAAAGCCTCTTGATTGTCTAGACAACTACTTGTGAAAGTCAGCTTTGTTTCCTTGACTCTGCGTCCCTGGGGGTACCGACACTGCTCCTTCTGTTCTTGTCTGTCAATACTCTTTTGGCCAAAATTTTGTAATTTTTTTCCCCTGTATCTGCCAATTATTTTTGTTTTGGAAACCAACTGAAAAAATATTTCAGTGCTGTTTCTTGATACTTTTTCTTTTTTAATAAATAAATGCCAACAGCCTGGAGCTTATGAGCAGCCCTACAGTAATAAAAGGATGTACACAGCAGGCAGTACTCAATTTGCAAAAGAAAAACAGATTAACATTTCAGGTTTCTGAGGGCTTTTTGTCAACAACAGAACATTTAAAAACATCAATCTAGTAGTAATTGCATTTATCAGTGCATTCTTGGCTGATTCTTTGGCTTATTCCCTTAATATCATGGAATGGAGAAGTAGCTATTGGAAGTCCTTTTAATATATACATATAAAGTGAAAACTTGGTAACAATCAAGTTGGTTCGACTGTACGTAATTCTCATTTCTGGGATGAGAATTACACACACTAGAATGATGTGAATTCATGGGCAATGGTGGGAGAGTGAACACCCACAGCCAGGCCTTCAACAGCTTCAAAAACTGGTAAAAAGTCCTGTTCCTGGGCACTTTTACAGAAAGAAAGTTCATTGTAAGGAACAATGAAAAAAAAAGCACTTTAAAAAAAAAAAACCTCGGCGGAGACTCTAAGAAAACACCATGGGAGTATCATTTCCCCGTTTCTTTAGCAGATGCTCTCCAGTCACTTTTCAGGTATAATACCACTGATTGCAGCCAGGCAAGGAACAACACGGAGCGAGACGCTGCTCTCCTGCTCCGAATTCCCTATGAGCCTGGAGAGCCGCCAGAAACGCCCTGAATGCGGCCGGCAATCAGCTCCTGGGAGCCTGCTGCTCCTCAATAGCCGCGCTGAGCACCTTCCCCAGCGGGATCCCGGCGGGGCTGGGGGCAGCCCTGGCACCCCGCACCAGGAACTGCTGGGAACAGCACGGGAGTGCAGACAGGCTGGGTCCGTGCTGCTCTGGACACAGGCTGCAGCATTTTCGTGTTTTTACCCCTCACGGTTGCCCCTGTTGCTGGGTTTTTTGCTGTGCTGCTTGTCCCCTCTGGTGTTTCTCACCTGATGGAGAACAGACAGTTCCTTGTAAAATTTTGTAGTGTAGGAAAGTAATCTGGAGCCTGATTTTATGCTAATTCACTTAGACACTTCTGATAATTTTGTCTTATGTATATTTATTAGGGTGGGTTTTTTTTCCTTCTAACATCATTAGATTTGTTTTGAACTCAAAGGTCAGTTCCTACACCAGTATAAATCAATGTAACTACATTGATTTCAAGAACTGCAGCATCTTTCATTAATTCCTATTGCCAGAGATAGTGTGCTTGTCTCTGAGGAAGAAGATAGATAGATAGATATTTATATATATGCATTTTGATTTAAATCACAAAGAAAAAAGAAACTTCTGTGAAGACAGTAATTCTGTAGCATTTCATTAACCATGCAATTAAGGCCTAGTGGTGTTAAGTGATCGATACAACAGAATCTCAGCCAGCCACCTCCAAAGATTTCTCTAAGTCCATCCCCTCTGCTGTTCCCATTCCATCTTCATAAAAAAGAGCCCTGATTCTTGTACAGGAGACTCTACTGTCTTTTTTTCCTACTAAGAAAAATGTAGTTTCTTTATTTGGTTGTACTCCATTAGCAGCCTAAAGGACACATTCCCCAGTAAAATAACCCAAGTGTTGGTCTTGCTCATTTCCATTCAATCATTGCAAAATGAATTCCAATTGCTCATCTAATTATATTTCCTTACTTTTATTGGACTACTTGTGAGAGGTGTAGTTGCCTGCATTCTTTGGATTATAAATTAAATATATAAGGAGAGCGAGAGAAGGAGAATTAAAATTATGCAAAAGGTTTCAGTGTTAAAATGAGAAGTTATGTCTTTAAAAAACATTTCTGTAGTAAAAGTGTATCTGTGGTTACACAGACATCTTTTCCCACTTTACAGGGAGTTCCCAGTCTGTGCAGTTCTGTAGCTTCTCTTCCGTGCATGCAAAAAGAAGCTTCACATGAAACTGATAACTCTCTCCAGGGAAAGAGTAGCATTGCCTATAGCCAAAATATGTTTTATTAAAAACAGAATCTTCCTTGTCAGGTCACATCGCTCCTGCTGAACTTGAGGGATGCCGAACAAGGGTGCCAGGTTTGCCACATGCTGATGATGACATCCATGCCTGGTGCACAGATAAAGCAGCCAGAGCACCCAGCTGGCATCTTCCTCTGCAAACCAACATTTCCCCTCGGGTTTGTGTGATAAGAGGCCTTTGGTGCTGGTGGTTGAAAATCACTTCAGAGAATGAGGTGCTGCACTTGCTAAGAGCAACCCTTCATGGGTCTGTGGGCTGGTGTGTGGTGGGGAGGAGGAAGTTCAGAACCTTAGGAAATGTTTTAGATACGTTTAAAATTGTTCAGGGTAGCATATATGTAGTTCCCCTTTCCATAGTGATCTGCCAGTGCACGTCCCTGCTGATGATGGGACATCTCCCAGCACATCTCTGCCTGAGCCTCCAGACATCTGGGTGAGGCAGACGGGCAGCAGACACAGACCAGAGGAGTTTCTGAGCCTCACATTTGGATGGAGGAAGTAAGGTCATGAAGAGGAAGCCATAATCTGGCCCTGAATTTATTAGCTCGCAACACATGGCATTGAAAAGATATATTCCAGTGAGTCGATGGCTTTGCAGCAACAGCCTGGGACAGGCCTGGTCTTTGGTTCCTCTGTCTCCATTTTCAGTCCCCCCAACCCCTCAGTGTCTTTGTATCACGACAGTCCCATGTCACCCACACCCCGCTGTGTCAGGAGTCCCAGCACTGGGACGGGGCCTCTGCCATGACTGGAGCAGTAATTGCAAAGCCTGAGGTAGACAAAGCATTGAATTAACTTTCTCCCCACTTAGTGCAGTTCTCTACTTGCTGCAAACAGCAGTGGAACCATGAGATCTAACAAAAGACCAAGATAAGGGACCTCAGGCCTCCACAGGGCCTTGGACTCTCTAATTTAGAACATATTTTTCTTGTTTCTTTTCTTACCCATGTCTAGCTTTACATATAATTGATTTCACATCAGTTGGTGCAGAGACAGTCCTATGTAAAAAGGCTTTACTGTCACTTGAATTCAAAGAATTAACTTTGCATAGGAAAAAAATATTTTTGTATTCCAGTTTGCTCTGCTCAGGTCCACATTTTCAGCCCCTAAAGCTGAAACTGGTGAGTGACTCTGTCATCACAACTCACTGAGTTGGAGAACTGGGCCCATCAGAAAGTTTTCTGCCTCGACTGCTTTCTCTAGGAAAACTGGATCGTTCCTCTGGGAGCTCTGGGAAGAAAGAAAACTATTGGGTTAAATTTGCACAAAGAATGGTCAACACCCAGAGCCTAAGTTGCTATTCATTTTTTCTTTAGTGCCTTTAACCTGAGGGCAATTGGAACCATAATGTGGACATTAACTATCACAACAGACATAAAGATCTCAGATTAGGTGTATTTTACAGCAGGCCTCACACCAGTTCCTAAGAAAGGGTAGGCAGAGCAATTCTCCAGTGGTTCTGTCCCTGTGATCTAAACCACGTTTCCCAGATCCCTGTGCTGGATGTTTAGCCCAATGTTTTTGGAAGTCTTCTGGCAACTTTTAAATCTTTACAGGTGTTATTACTGAGGCGTCAGTTGTCATGGAGAACAGGATAATATTTCACGACATCAAAATACCCCATAATCATTTCAGAAGGTTGATGATATTGCTGCTAGGCATAGTCGAACTCTTCCTCACATCACTGCAGATTGAGGCTTTCCCTCTGCTCCACACAGCCCAGATATAATCCCTCCTGATTAGAGCCTTTTCTCTTTGATGCTCTCCTTTGTCATCCCCACACTGGGAAAATTGCTCTCTGTTGAATTACATGCTCCGTGCCGTTTGCAGAGTTGTCTTTTTTAACCTGGAAGCAAAGCTGTCTGTGCCTGAGCAGTGATAGGATTCTGACTTCTAGTAAATCTTTGATTAATGAAGCTCAGGTAAACAGATTAGTCATTAACCTTTGCTTCTCATGGTCAGATTACTTATTGATGTAGAGTGGTTGTGCTGCTCCCATGCTGCCAGGAATGGGAATCTTGCTTTCCCTTCAGACTTCAAGAATCTTCCCACCATCTAACAAGTCTTCCCTTTTAGGATGGGGGTATGAGAGAGCTGCTGCCTCTGCAGGGAGTCATCTATTTTGTATGGAATCTCACTGCAACCAGGGCTCTAAAATGCAACTATTAATTGGTGCTGCCCACTAGAAGAGTCTGCTCTTCGTATCTCTGGTTCTGTATTTCAGCTAGACAGCTGTCAGGAGGGGAACTCAGCTGAGGCACAGAGGAAATACACATAAAGGGAGGCAAGGTTTTAAAAAATGGCTATGCAGGACAATTGCTTAAACCCTTGAGAAAGGCCAAATCCTTGGTCAGGAAATCATTGTATAATATCCATATCTGTAGACAAATAGAAGGCCACTTTAAATCCATTCAAAGCTGACTTAATTCTGGACTCTCTATCTGCTGCACAGGCCTCCCAGGATGGATAAAAACAACCTATGAGCTGAGGGCAACAAGAGAACCAGGGACAAGAAACCTTTTATCCCTGCCAGCTCCATCACATCTTTTTATATGTAGTCATGCTACCAATGGCCTCTGTGAAAGAAAGGAATGATATTCCATCATCAGTTAAGGACAGTTTCAGATTCAGACATTGAACTGAAAGCTGCTGTGCATTCCTTTGTGACCATCACTGAAGTGCTGCCCATCTGGAAGGGGTTTGCATCCTCCCTGACTTCCACACTCTCTCTACCAGTCTCCATGGGTGCAGAGAACTGTCTACCAGAGGAATGGAGCTAAATCCAGAAAGGGGTCTTACTTTCATGACCTGCACATTTAGATGGAGGAAGGTCATGTAGGACTAATGAGCAGAAGTGACCTGTGCCTACCTGCAGCCTACAAAAGCAGAGAGGGAATTCCAATTGCACACCAATCCAATTCATTGATCTCTAATACACTGGGTTATATTTAAACCTGCAGACATTTACACTGCAGTCCTGCAGAGAAGTACAATCAGAATGGACAGATAAAGTTTCATATTTTCTTAGCTGATCAGCACACTGAGTTTCATGTTTGCACTTTCAGTTTTGCATCTTGTAAACCCCAGCCTTCGCTCCCAATTCCAGTCCCGGGATCCCCCGTGCACACAGCTATTAGCAGATGGAAATCTAGCAACCTGATCTGTGGGCCCAGTTGAGTAATCAAACATTTAATTACTAACAATTATCCATTAATGCTTATAAATTAGGTTGCCAAACTACTTCTACAGACTACAAATATTTGCATCTAGACTCATCTGCAAAAATGGAAGATGCCTGTGAAAAGCTACACCACAATGCCCAATGCTGGCATTTTCATCCGGACTCTTCAGACTGACACAGAAAATGCAAATATGAAAAGTTAGGAAATCAGAAGCTGAAATTGAGGGAATCATGAAAATCAGGTCCTAGGTCAAATTCCAGGCTTGCTTGATTTCTCTCACATTAAGGCTCTTCCTCCTTTTCACCCTTCTCTCTTGCTTCTTCCTCTGGAGTTGATTAAACATTTGCCTCCACCCTAAGAATATATATTGGTCCAGAGGGCTTATTTTATTCTGAATTACTTCCTGATATTAATAATGATTTTTTATGACTCCTCCTGCATGTAATGTTGTTTATTGAAATAAAGTCTAACAACACAATTTCAGGTAACACTTCAGAGATGAGCGTGTGCTTTTCACTACCACTCCTAACTAGGAGAGACTGTAACCCTCTCCAGTAAGAACACACTGCATTGCTATGCAGAAAATGTAAACCAATTCTATAAAAGGCTTCCAGTTCCCATCCTGCTAGTAAGTTTTGCCTTTTTATAATTGCCTGCTTTCTACTGTCTGTTTTATTAAAGAGATGTGGTTATGATCTCGTCCACGTGACCTCTCCCTTTGCTCACAAGGGAAATGTTGGAGTGGTATTGCAAGCATTGGGACTTCAAGGCTACATTTAAATTAGTAAATTCAAACGTGTCTGGAAGCATTCCCAGGACTAGAACAAAACTGTTTATACAGTCAGCTGCTAAGCTGTTCTCTGGCATGAATTTGGCCCGTTCCAGCTCCTTCTTTCACTGAATGGATTGTGATCACAGCATGGCCAAGGAGCAGTGCACATGAAACTCCCACTTTTTGAGAGGATAAATGAGTTTATTTGTATATATGCTGTTCACCTGCTGGCCTCGGTGCTTATTCCTGTGTGCATTTTATTTACCTGCTGAGGTAGAACCAAAGCACCTTGAACTTCGTACCCAGGCAAACAATTTCCTTTGGAGAATCACATTGATTTCAGGCAAATGTTGCACATGGCAGGGACCAAAATTAGGCTCTATCACGCACAGGAAAAGTTGATGCATATGCAAAATTAGGCTCCCAGTCACAATCTGGATAAGTATCAGTTGGATCTGAATGGTGCAAAAGCTGAGCATAACAAAGACAGGGCCCTCAGCTGAAAACTAATGTCTCTTGTTGCAGTATCAGGCTCAAATACTCTGCCAAGGAAAGAGTGCCAGAGGAATTGCAGAAAGAAGAGGGTGTGACGGTTTAATGGGATTTTAGTAAAATATGATATATTTTTTTTAATTTGCCGGAGTGTTTTATTCTTTTTAAGTAACTCTGAAGGGATCATCTAATTCTATAGATAAGCCATGTATAGTCACCAGCCCAACATAAATTAATTGAAATGGCTGTTGAACACAACGCTTGCTTTTACTGAGAATGCAAGAAGTTCTTCAAGGACTACGTACTTTCTATCTTTTTCTACCTCCCCTGGGGTCTCTCTCCCCTCTTTTTCATCTTTTTTTTCTCTTCCTTGATGCCCAAGATGGTTCCATTAGTCTTGCAAATATTAATTCCCAATGCAAACAGAATGTGTCAGGTACAGGAGCATGTAAATGGAAAATTAATTGAAGAGCGACGTGTAGGCTGGTGCTATACAATGTCCTCAGCATGAATACTCAAACAGAAACCTGCCACTGACTTGCTGCCCCTCAAAAGCCCTCCCACACATGGAACACAAGGCTGGGCTGTTGGCACAGGAGGTGCACACGAGTTTTTTGAACAGTGCCTGATAACTGATTCCTCTTTTGAGCGGTTGCTGTTCCAGGTTCACTGGTGCACAGCAGGGTTGGCTGCACAGCCAGGACAGAGCTGTTGCCCTTCCCTCGCTCAAGGCCTGACCCCAGCACAGCCCCAGGAGAGCCATGGTGCAAGGTTTTGTCCTCCTCCTCTTTCCAAGGCAATCAGTCCTGCGGGAAAGGTCAGGCTGCCTTCAGCTGCAAAGTTCCTGTTAACCCTCTCCAGTCAGGAGTGGTCAAAAGATATCATTGGCCACTGTTCAGAGCTGTGAGCAGGAGCTGGTTGTCATTTTTGGAGCTTCTTGCCAATCTCTGACAATGCAAAGTACATAAAGTGATCAATGAATTTTACTGCTTTAGCTCTTTCATAAATTGTCCTCAGATTATGATGCTGTTCAAATCACTTGCTGCAAATGCTTTGTGAAAAAAGAGATTTCTCCAACTGTTCATAACAATTATTTGTAATCTATGTTATTTGGACTAGACCCTGTTGATGATATAGTGATTTTTATTTTTTTTTTTTTTTGGCTCATTGATTAGAAGAGTTTTAGATTTCTGAAATATTATATTTGGAGGTGAGAATTCAGAATTTGATTTCAGTTAATAGGCTTTCAGTCCAGAAGAGATAATAGTTCATTCATTCCATGTCCTTGAACAGCACAAACCAGAGGTTTCAGGCAGTTCTTTCCCCCATACTTTGATGTATGAGTACATTTGACAAAGCTTTATCTCCTAGAAAATTATTCAGTCTTTCTTTCAAGCCATATAGAATTCTCCTGCTTTCAATAAAAACCCCAGATGTTCCCATGACTTCCCCCTCATTAAAATAATTTGCTACAGTATTCCTGGGAAACTAATAGAAGTAGTTGAGAATACAAGCAGAATTTGTAATGAATTTTCACACACTTTTTAAAATATTTTCCTAGCAAAAGTTCCAAGCTTTGGGCTGTTGTTGCTCACTTTTATCCAGACTCACTGTACCTGGTTTAGTGACATCAGCAGTCCAGACCCTTTCTCTGGTCCATGGAGAAAAAGCTGTCCCAGGTGGATGGCATTTTCCAAGGCTGGTCTCTCTACTGATTACAATAGGAGGCTGGAAAAACCAGCAGACCTTAAGTACCTCAACAAGGTATTTAAATTTCGGTGGGAAATACCCTGGCTCTGTTTGCTCATCTGTAGGGCTCGTTCTTGGAGCAAAGGAATGGGGCACAAATCTGGAAACACCCGAGGAAATCTACCACCCATCTCCAGCAATCCTTGCTGGTCTTTTCTGGTGCCACTGAGATTTATTTTAAAGAATCCATCAGGGTCAAAATTGTTTCCACTCTTACTGAAATTATAACTCTATTTCTCAGCCTTATCATCAGCATCCTGATTCTTTTTTTTTCGCTCACCAGGGGAAAAGCAGTAGGTCAGATCTTTAACACGCACAATATTAACTTTCTAAATCCTTCTTTCTCTCAGGATTTACTCGACTAGATAATTTCTATTTATTTTGGACACATTCTGATATCATGTCTATAGAGATTTGTGGGGAAAGTACAGATGATACAAAGGATCTTGCTTTTTACTCGTAACCACCCCCTGATCACCACCACCAACAGCCTTTCTGCCTCCTTTCACATTTCCATTTTCTCTTTTCCCCTGTTTCTCTGCACTCAGCATCCTGCAAGCAATGCTGTACAGTCTTACAGTAAATATCTCATTTAAAGAGTGAGAAAGCCTGAATTAAATAGGGCAGGGACTCTTGCTGGCCCGAGTTAATGGAGATGTCTTTTAGTGAGATGTCAGCTCTAGACAGTTCAGCTCTGCCAGCGTCGTGCCAAACCTTCCTCTCATGTTTAACAGTGTATGAACAATGATCCACTAGGAAGGTGTGTGATGGCCTTTGGATTGGGCCATGGCTCATTTTTAGGTATTTTCTCATCATTCAGGGCCACAGCTTAAAACGTCATATAAGTGAATGAGAACAGCAAGAAAACCAAGCCCTGGAACCAGAAGCAGCTGTCATTGGCTCAAAGGCAGACAGGAAACCCATCGTCTTGGCCCAGTCTTGATAAATTAATTGTGCTCTGTCCTGCAACCAGTGGAAAATATGGATGTGTCTACGTGATAGCTCTGGAAGACAACCTGACAAGTCTGGAATGTGAAATTATTCTAATTGGTATAACTGAAACCAGAATTTGGGACAATGTTATCCGGGAGCTGGAAATTTGATGATCATAATGGTGGTCCTCTCCAATCTTCAGAGAAAAAGCATCTGATAGGAGATCATGTACTGGCAGTGATGCATTGCAATTAGAATGTTGGACCTCTTAGAAATTAGCACTGCTCCTGACACTTCCAAAATTGTGCCACCTTGTACTCTGGAGCAGTCATTAGGGTAATGAGCAATATCTCCTGGGTGGTATCTGCCACCACTTGACAGTTTCATAAATGTGAACATTGCAGAAGTGACAAAACTTCCATCCTTACTGGAGGAAAAAGAAAGAAAAAAAACAAGGTTAATTAAGCCCAAGCTTTCCTTTCTGAAGCACACGCTCCCAGAGCATCAGCACACACAGAAAGTTGTGCTACCAATGCTTTTTTCTGGTGCAGAAAACCATCTTGTGTTTTCACATATGCTTCCAACACGAGAAGTTTCCTCATTTTGACAAAATGTGTTCCCTATATTTTTAGAGCTGGGTTAAATCTCTGCTGCTGAGGAGAGGGGACAGGGCAGTCACACAGCTGCTCCCAGCTAGACAGAGCAAATGTCAGAAGTGCTGGCGCTGATGGGGAAGCGACAGTGCCCTTTGCTTCCCTGCCCCTGGCCTCCACTTCTCCCTTCCTCCCTGGGCCTGACCTCCTGCTCTCGGAGCTCTGCTCCTGCTTTGCAGATTGTTCTGCTCTTCCCCTGCCCAAAAACAAACAAATAAACAAACAAACACACAGAGACTCATCTGTGCAGAGAAGATACCATTAATATATAACCACGAGGATCAGAAAAGCCAGCTAGAGTGCAAACAGGGCCAAGAACATGCCTGTAGTGTGTTCAGGATGGATTGCCCAACACTGAGGGAAGCAAAACACAAAAGTTACACTTCCGCCAGATGACATGAATGGCTTGTCACCAAAAAAAACAGGTTTAAAGGCTACGCTTGCCTTCCCTCATGCACCCTTCTCTCTCTTCTCCTTACTGCTTTCCTCTTGTCCAGTGAATAGGTTGTGATTAAGTCTTCCTAAATAGGACACAAATACTACATCTACAAGTTTCTCAGAAAAGGTAAAGATAGGTCAAAGGAAAAATGAGGGTGGCTTTGCAGAGGGTAAGGAAGAGCTTCCCAAGCCATGCAGAGGTGACCACAGTTCATAGCCCCCCATGCAAGGTGGGATGGCTCACCCCTGGAAGTGCTGGGTCACAGCTGGAAGTGCTGAGCAAGGTATTGCCCAGTATCTTCCTCATCAGGTTTCATCAGGACTAACCCACATCAACATCCATTACTGAGTTCCTGAAAAGAGGGGGTTAATGGTTCACAAAAATCAATAAAAGATTGCTGTGGTGGGAGAGCCATCCTGGAGTGACAGAGTGGTTTTTTCCTGCCAGCAATGCTCTCACATTTACTGAGAGAGCAGAAGCTGTGATATCTAATTCTGGCTTAAAGTCTCTCAAAGTCTGATGTTCTCCACCTCCCCTGCAAGTGACCAAGTAGTTTCTTTTCTGTCGAGGCTGGAGTTGATGGTGATGTTAAAGCAAACAGCCAGGACTGTCCCTGGGCCCCAGGCACATGCAGCAGTGAGCACAGCAGGGTTCATGCTCCCTGGCTGAATTTGCTCTGTGTTACCACCCAGCAACAGCCCATGCAGCTGATTGCTGCAGAGTGCTCTGGATGTTGAAACACACGCAGCCTCTCAGGGCTTCCCCCTTGCATGATCTGTCTTTTCACTCCTCATCTTTTCCTGCCTGTTTATTTATTTATCATTTATTTATTTCTTTTAATTTGTTATTTATTTATTTAAATTTCAGTAATCTCACTAGAATATACAGTGATCAGGACTCTTTAGATCTAATAAAAAGGCTGCAGACATGGTTTGTGTCCTCACTTCCCATTTCAGATTACTTCAGGAGCCAATTTTTTAAGACTGTCAGAACAATGTCCCACAGGTGATCAGGGTTCAAAGTCCCCTGAGATGGTCACTCAGTTGTCCAGGATTTGCAGGAGCTTTCACAGTTAGGGAAAAGAAAGCA
Source organism: Orthonyx spaldingii (assembly GCA_013397795.1). NCBI lineage: Eukaryota > Metazoa > Chordata > Aves > Passeriformes > Orthonychidae > Orthonyx > Orthonyx spaldingii. The sequence goes on from VZTJ01003652.1 coordinate 1,006,341, forward strand.
GGGTTAAGACCTGACATCTCTGCTTGAGGCTTGACCAAGCAACTTGGAACACACTGACAAATCCTCTTGGTGCACCTCCACAGGATCAGCCACTCCTCCAGCCCAGCCCTTGGCTCCAGTGCACACCCAAGGGCTTCAGTGGGGACAACAATAATGGAAACAACATCACCTCCTATTCACAGCACGTATGCAAATGCACACTTCTGGCTGTATTGTTTTGTTGGGCTGCTTTTACCATAGATCTAATCTCTTCACCTTTGGCATTGAAAATGTGTTTTAATTAACCCACTAGCAAAACATTAGACTGGGATGGTCTGATCATTTTTAACTTTATTTTCCTGAATGAAAACAATGCTGGCCAAATTTACTGTACACTGTCACCTTAATTACCTGTCTTAGACAATCCCTTTCACACTCACTTGCAGTTTATCACAGTATAACACAAAAACTCTTCCTCTAAAAAAAACTTTAAATGCTTCTGAGAGTCAAACTGTAGATTGCTTGTGCAGCTATAATCTTAAAAAACATCTGCTACATTTGTGTGGTAAAGGAAGTCTCTTTAGAATACAGCCTTTGATTTCTATAAAAGACAAATCAGGCCACATGTTTTTGTTTTGAATGCTTCTCATCACAAGAGGAAATTTTCTGCAGCTTGGAATTTTGAAGGCATGAAAAATGTATTTATTTTTTTAAACAAAGAGCGCACATAAGAACATCAACAAAACTCCTCGGAAGTGTTAAAAACCATTCCTCTATCATCTTTAAAGAAACACTAACGACTGCCTGACCCACATTTTGATCTACCTTTCTGTCTTAAATTTATCTGGGTCATATCACGTCCTTGATCCAAACATATAACTCCCATTGACATCTCAGACCTTAGGAGGTTCACCCATCATTAGCTCTGGAGCTGCTAATAGCCCAGACAAGCAGAAGATTAGGAGGTTTCACTGGGCTTTTTTTATTTGTCTCTCAAAGTGAGTGTGCTGATAGTGATGGATTGACAAACTGGCTTTGACACCGGTGTGCATTGAAGGTAGGAATCGATGGTACCTTGTGGCCGAGAGAGTCCAGAACAGATTTGTTTTGCCCAATTCTGAACTACCTATTTTTTAAGAAACTATGAAAAAATAAATCTTCTGGCTTTTCATAGGAAACCCTTTATTTTGGATTTTAAAACTGGTTTGTTGCTGCCCATTTCTTCTACCTACATCTCCTCTCACTTCTTCCCGGGGATACTAGAGATGCCTACACTGAGCTTTTTCAAAACAGACCACACTTGCAGAGGATCATCTTCTACACTTGTCAGCCACCCAAATGCTTCATACTGTCACTCTCTTCTCTGCTTCTTTCCCCCTGGGGAGAAGCTTTGAGCTAAAACAGCCCCTATGTCTCCAACCACTTCAAACCAAGGGTCGAATCCTGCCTAATGTGGGCTCTTAATCCTCAGTATGGAAGCACATGGTTCCATTCTCCCTTCTCCAGGGTTAAAGGAGTCCACAAGTCCCTGCTGAAGTCCAGGGCAGGAGAGGAGCAGTAGGGATGTGATGCAGAAGCACAGCTCAAGCAGTTACATCAGTAGATGTTACCTCCAGAGGGATGCAGCTCTAAAACACAAATAAAACACATTTTTATTGTCTCAGCAGATGAATGAAATGCACAGTCAGTATCTCCCCTTTGATAAGCTTCTGATTAGCAAGATTATTTTTATTTTTGCATGCTGGGAATAGACTTTTGCCATGATTTGAAATGCAAAAGCTACAGTTCTGCATAACTGAGACACTGATACAGAAAAACAATTATGGTTAAATTGTAAAAACGCAGATCACCAACCCTGTAGCAAATCCTTTACAGTTTTGGAGGCCTGTCAAGCAGGTATGGCTAAAGAGTGTCCTGCTGATAGCAGCTGTGACCTGAAGCACATCCTTTCAAGTGATAACTGCTGTCAAAGTGGGGAGACAAGTAATGAGGGCAGAGAGGCATTTCAGTTGTAGCAGCTTGGATAGCTCTCATATAATTTGTATTTTCATTCACTGGAAGTACTTCATTAGCTGTCAATTATTTTTGGTTTGTGGAGGCATTTTTTTTCAGTTCATTCATTTTTCGTGTAGTCAGTCACTCCTCCCATGTTGTAATGCAAAAGAGGTATCCAAATTCATACATTTATACCTTAGGTGCTGCCCAGAGCTCACTCAAGTCAATACAAAGGTACCAGCTGGTTTAAGGTCCATTTGTTTGTGACTGTGCTTTTCCTGCTAAGCTTCTAATCAAACACAGCTTTACTGTTCTGTGAAATACAGGATCCTTCTCAAAGGATAGTAGACTCTTTCATCTGAAGATTTACTACGAACGGGAATAATCTTTGTTTTGCACATGGAATGGAGAAAGTCCATGGAGATCAATTTGGAAAGGTGGGAAGGCTCTGCCATTGGTCATTCGTGGCTCTAAGAGAGGTATCAGGCCTCAGACAGAGTGGACAATGGATCAGAGCTCTCCCTGAGCTCCCACCACCCAATTTTCCCTGTAGAAATCCCTTACCCAGTCAACAAACCAGGTTCCTCTACTCCATGTCCCTGTGCACTTGTGAGAGAGCACAGTGCAAATGCACATTGGAGTCTGCTCTAAATGATGGCAGATGTTTTTCATCACAGCAAAGGAGCTTCTTGTGCAATTAGTGAGAGCCAGATTTAAAAAAAAATTTTTTTTGCACAGAATAACTGTGTGTTTACACAGTTGTGAAATTACTTTTCTGATAGAGAATCAGATTTGAAAAACATTTGGTGCATTTTTTTTTCAGTAACCATTTTTTTCTGTCTTCCCCTCGCTCTGAGATGCAGCATTCCTTGTAAACAACTGTCTGCTCTCCTCAGTACCCTCATCTGTATCATGCATGGAAAAGAGAGCCCCGGCTAGTTGTCATTGAAGCACTTGTCCAAAGCCTAGAGGAATGCATGGAAGAGCTCCCAGAGGATTCAGTGAGGTTTGGATTGGGTACTGAGCTCTGGGTGCAGTGAGTAACCAGCCCACTGCACCCTGCCAGGTTTCAGCTTTGATTAATGAATGTGCAACTCTTTGCAGAAATGATTCACAAAGCCTTTCAAGTGCACCAGAGCTCATTTTTGGCCAAAGTTTTCACTGTTTCACGCGATTTCTGTAGAACCATACTGAAAAGCTGGGGCCTTACTTGAAGCTGTGGTGTGCTCTGAGCTCACAACTGAAGGTGTTGAGCTTTTAGGCAGGGGAAGCTGAGTACTCAGCTCACTCCTGAGGTGAATTTGAATGGCACAACTCCCTGATTTTCTGGTGTTTTCTACTCATTGTCAGTCTGTTCAGAAGTTCAAGCAATTCAAGAAAGTCCAAGCATGCATTTGACTTTTACTGAAAAAAGCAGTCAGGATTCTGCTTTGCTGTGAATCTAGACCCCTTTTAAAAATTCTGACCAGATTTGGGGGAAGTCAGACACAGATTCACATCATAGCACTGCAGCTAGATTTTCAGCTCTTCTTTACCGTTATGACACTGAGTTCTAATATATTTAGCCTTTTTTAATATAAATAATCTTGTTTCTCAACTATAAAGCAAGTGCGGCTGAGGGGGTGGTGACTGTCACTGCAGGATTAAAAAGAGGGAGAAATGCTTCTGCAGTGCCTCGCATTGGATGGAGTTCTGACCTTTGTCTCCTGCATCCAGAGAAGGAGAGGACAGGAGCAGCTCCTTTCCAAAGAGCTCAGGTCCCGGCAGTTCCCATTATAACTCCATGACTCAGCACCTAACGTGATCCCTGCCCCTGACACAAGCAGGGTGAGGAAGAAAGAAATACCCAGTCACCCTTGGAGCGACGTGTCTTGCTGACAGTTAATTTGCCAACAGCACTCTGTGGCTTTGTACATTAATTAAGCAGCGAATTAATTCATTAATGTTGCCGACACAGAGAGCAGAACATACCTCCATTTCATAATGCCTAATTCCATTATCAACAAGCTGAATTCTGCCCTCAGCTCACCTACACGATGGCACTGCTGACTCCAACAGATGCCACAAGCAAACGTCTGGGGGCAGTTTTTGGCCTGACTTGTTTCATTGTGCTACAGAGAGCCATGAGGCATTTTCATTCCTGTAAGTAAATTTTCCTTCAGAAGCTTGGCAAAGTGAAACCTCAGACACTTTTGGGCTCTTTGCCCAACTTGAAAACAAGGGGCACAAAAAAAGGTTCATTTTTCTCACCAGCTACAAATTTGATTGACATGGAGGGCTGGTCCTATTAAGCTGAGATCTGGCCTGGGTTCAATGTATTTGGAAGCCTAGTTACAAACACATTAAAACAACTTTAACAGAGATTTTGTCAACCTATCAAAGACAAATCAAGAGTGATTTCCCTGACGCCTCTGCTGAATTGGGTAAATTTCATTTACTGACTTCAAGCACTGCGTGCTGGTAATTTTTTTCTCTGTCTTTTTCTCCAGAGGAATTTGACATGATCAGATCTACTCTGATGTTTCATAATCACATTTTCTTTCCCCTTCCTCTCTCCTCCTTTGCAGGGTGCTTTGAGTGTTGCTACCAGGTATAGGCAATGTGTATGTCAGAGAGAAGAGATGGGCCAAATTCAGAAGTGTGCTTAATCAAAACTAACTCAGTAGAGCCTCCTTTAACCTGACCTGCCCTGCAATTTCTTTGGCTTCTATCACATAGAGACCCTTGGAATGGCATCTACAGGACTGCTCAGGTGAAAAAAAAAAAGCCATTAAGAACAGCTTTTATGGGATGTAGAATGAACTAAACCCCTTCAGCCTGATGCACTGGAAGTTCATGGATTGGAGGAGGAAAAGCATGTTAATTTAAGTATAGCATGAAAGGGGTAAATGTGTGTTGGTATAAAAGTCACTTTCAGGCAATAGAAAACAACTGGAGGAAATTTCCCTTTGGGGAAACATGGACAACATGGAGCTGGGGCACTAGATTTCAGTGCATGTGGAATAAATCTTCGTAGGACTGTCTGAAGGATTCCCTGTGGTACCAGAAAGACCGGCCTCATCCGGGTCCAGAGCTTTCATTTTATGTCATACTAATTTTTAGTTTGTGTAGCACACACTTCTCACAGATAACCAGTGATACCTGTCCCGTGACCCTGAGGAAAGGCAGAGAGACTCACAGGGGCTGCCACATTCCCATCAGAGGGGAGAAACTGCTGCAAGCACGAAAAGTGCACCAGTGCCCTCGACCAGTTTGCGTGGGTGCAGCTTGGTGTGACTGTCACAGCTTGTCACATTCCTTGGAGTCTGCAGCCACAGCTGGAAGGATTTTGGATGAAACCCCCAGGAGGCTGAGTGGTTTCAGCTCTGCAGTGGCACTGGTCCCAGTACAGACCACAGTGGGCAGCTGGGCCTGACAGACACACGGTGCCACACAGCCAACACGTGTTTAAAGCCACCAGCAGTGCCTTCAATGATTGTAAGAGCAGAAACACCGAGTTCCTCCCAGGCAGAGCCTTCCCAGCTCCTCTGCACGAGCAGAGCTGGCCTGGGGCTCCTCAGCAGGAAAAACACAGCGTGGCAGGAGCGAGGGGACAACAGGTTCCAAGTGCCCAGAGGCACCCCAGGGTGCAAACGGGTGCTGTCCTCGCTGCCGTTCCTTATCCAGGCCCGAGGATCAGTCAGCCGGAATGTGATGCTGCCCTGGATGTGCTGAAAGAGCCTCCTCGGGAATGCACCTCCCTCGCCCTGAGCCCGGGGGCTGCGGGAGCCGTGGGCAGCCAGGCACCGACTGCTCGGAGCAAGCCTGGCACACACATCCTTTGTTCTCTCCCCTTCCTGGAGGAGAAAACCAAAGCTAAGCAAGATTTGAGCGATGTGCTCCAAGTCAGACCGTGATTCAGTGATCAGCTGAGAAGGCAGACGTGCTGTGCTAGCCACTATTCCTGTTTCTCCCCAGTTGATGTGGATGGATTTATGCAGCGCATATTTATTTCGTGGGTTTCTTTTTCATGACATTTCCTCAATTTCTTGACTTACAGTTTTCATTATTGTGAAATTTGATTACAGAACCAGGCAAAATCGCAGAGCAAGGCATGTTTCCACCATGCAATTTCACTCCAAACTAGCCCCATCTCAGCCTGAGGATTGCATGGAGAGAGGATCGATTCTGAGTTTGCCAACTGACAGACTCCTGAGAAATATTCTGATCTTGTTTGGATCCCACCAAGAATATTTCATATGTTTAAAGGCCTGCTAAGTTTTTTTTTTCTCCTGTCTACCTGCTGTTCCACATAGTGAAATAGCTTGGGAATGAGGGAGCACTGCTTCTGGATCCTCGACAATGTGAGCTGCTTTGTCCTTTGCTTTCTGTTTCTTCCTCTTACACAGATATTCCCTGATCAGAGCAGGGTATGCAGAGATTCGGAGATTCTCACAGTGTCAAAATGTAGCATGCTGGCCTGGAGCAACTCTTCAATTTTTCACATTTATGTGACACTATAAAAGTAAGTAAGAGCCATGATTTTATCTTGTGCCCTAGCAGCTAGAATTTACATAAACTTAGAGAGGTCTTGAAATCACAAATGCAAAGTGAAGTATTGTGTATCATTAAAATAAATCACTGTCACAGAAGCCTAAAATTTAACTAAAAGCTCTCTTTCTAGAATCAGTCTGTCTGGTCATACAGTGCAGCCAGCAAAGAGTTTGACACTCAGCATTCTGTAGTTCATATAAGTTACATCAATCTCTATTTTATTCTACAATTTCAGATTTAATATCATAGAGTTACCTCCCTTAACTATGCTTAATTTGGCTTTATGTTTGTTTATTTTCTTTGTCGTGTCATTTTTTCCTCTTGTTGTTAGTTTTGTTTGGCACTTGTATAATCACACTTTGGAAACATTAACTAATTAACCTTCCTAATACTCCTGGGAGGTACTGTAGACTACGTCAGCCTTACCCTGCCTCCCACTTCATGATGAAATAAGCAGGAGTTGTCTGATTTGCATAAGGATGAAAAGAAAGTTGTCTGAGCCAAGACTCAAATCTGGGGTTCCTAGCTGGGATTTTTCCCTTTGCTTTCATACTGGGACTGCTTTACAACTGGTTGTTGGACCAGATTAAGCAGGAATGGCAAACTAAGGGGTTGTACCCCGTTCTCTGAGCTCCTTGTCACTCGGTACAGGCATTTGGGGCATCCCCAAGTCACACACAGAGTATTCCCATCCCACCCCACAGCACCATCACCACACAAAGAAAAAAAAGCAAACACTTGTACAGCCGATCTCTTTGGCACCATCGGTAGTGCCTGAAGATACGAATGAAAACAAGACATTTTCTGGTGGATACTATGCAAACCTCTATGAAAAATGGTCCTTATCCCCAAGAGCCCACAATCTGCTCTGTACGTGTACCTTCTGGCTGAGTGTGGAACCCACCACCAACTGTTAGAGATCTACTGTAGAATCACAGAATCATTTAGCATGGAAAAGCCCTCTAATGTCATCAAGTCCAACTGTTAAGCCAGCACTGCCAAGCCCACCACTAAACCAGAGACAGCATTGGAAAAACAGCCTCTCCTGAGGATGGCTGGAGGGGTAATTACCTTTGTAACTTTATACCTGGCATATGCAATAGATAGGCTAATATTATCAGAGGGAGGAGTAGGAACAGGGTTGGGTAAATCATCTCAATCACAGGGATGAAGGCTACCCCAGGAAGCCAACTCCCGGGAAGCATAATGGCAGGAATATGCCTCAGGAAGGAGGAGGGCTGGTTTGTGCAACAGGGAGTGGGAGAGGCAGTGGGAAGAGCAAACCCAGTGGAGCCCTGTGATGCTTCAGGCACCCCGAGCCTTGCCCCGGGGCTGTGTGGCTCAGAGCAGTGGTGTGACGCGGGAGCAGCAGGTCCAAGCACTGCGTGGAAGGCTGGGGTGGGAAGTCCTCTGTAGAAAACCTGTGTGGAGGGACTGCTCAGCCTTACCAGAGGGAGAAGGCTCAGCACAGCCACACCCCATGCAACTGGGCAGCCCTGCACCTCCAGCCAGGCTATTTCCACTGTAGGTTTTGCTCCTTGGGGTGAAAAGGGCCTCCCCCTTTTGCAAACTCTTCCAGTGAACTTGTTCGTGAACACACCTGAACATTTCAGCAGCACCCCTCAGCTTCCAAGGGCCTGATGATTCTCCTACATTCACCTCTGTGCTCACAGTATTACAAACCTGGCAGTGAGACACACGAGTGCCCCAATTCCCACAGAGGGCTCTGACAGGATAGCCAAAAGCAGAACAGCTGAGAGGAGCAACAGCATGGACTCAGTGTGTTTCTCCCACTGTGTTGGACTGGATAGCCATGCCAATCCAGCAGTGAATCACAGCAATAACCCAGTGCATGCTGGAGCATCTCTCCCCGTGTACCAGCACGCACTTTAAACGTTCCTAACTGTTGGGACTGTATGGAGAGCAATGCAGTGTGCTGCCCTTCATGCTGTGACACCACTGCCAGGTCTCAGCACAGCTCAGCTCCTCAAACCAGAGTCATTTCTGCTTGTGAAGGCTGTAACCAGGCCATCCTCTGTGCCTGCCTTTTCCAAAGAGGAGGAAGGTGAACCAGGGATCACAGGGAAGAAAAAGGGGGTTGATGCAATCTATACATGTGTATAAGTAGAATACACAGCTGTATAATGGAAAAGCACAGTTTGAAATGTTTGTGAAACAGGCTAGTGGTGGGCTGAAATGTCAGCACTTCTCTCCTTTTTATGTGGTAGGAGAATAAGATTAAATTCCCCTTAAATGCCGTAGTGGCTTCTGCCTTATTAGAATCATCTCTCATAACATTTTTAGAGTATTGTGTGGAATCCACTTAAATGAATCCCCATGAAATGAAGAGTGCTGTTAGAATAATCTGGCTCTTGTGCGATGGGCTCAGCCTTGCACAGCAAGATTTGGCTGTGTGCTTGAGAGGGAGAGCAGACACCAGCTTCCCAGCTATTCATATTTAAGTATCTCAAAAGGCACCAAGACACTTGCAACAATATTGTATCACACTGCTATTTGAGCAAGGAGAGAAAGAGCTTTGAATAATTAAAATCAATTAAAAGGCTAAAGGATAGGGATTCTTCTTGTCTTCAGAGAACACTTTACAGCAGTAGGTAAATGTTTTCTTGCCTTACCCAATAATTATCTCTCTCAAGCACACCTACCCACACACAGTCTTGTGCAGCCACAGTCTCTCCTGGTTTATATTTTGGAAGATCTCAAGGTCAGTTATGTGAGCGCTGACACCGATGGCCGGAGCCCTCACACAGTCCAGGTGGGAGTTCCCAAGGAAAGCAGCTCCAGCTGCCACAACCTGGACCCTGCTGAAGACCAAAATCTGCTCTCGCAACTCTGTGCATTCAAATCCTTCTGGAAATATGTAGCAGCTAGCAGAGCTGGGCTCAAAGTGCCAAAAAAAAAAAAAAAAGTTCTAATGTGGTAGATGAACACAAAGTGACAGCGCTCTGTGTGTGTGTGTCTGGTTTCGATTCACGGGCTGGGAGCAGCGTGGTACAGGAGCACTTTCATCTCGCCAAGCTGCAGTTCAGGAGATTAATGTCTGTTATCTTGGGAAAAAAGAAATAAAATCACGACTAGCCCCTTGATCTGCTCCATCAGCTGATGTCTTCTGTGACTCAGGGCATCTCCACCTGAACGCCCACTGACCTCAGCTGTTCCTGGTAGTGATGCAGCTCTGTGAAGCAATCCCCGGTGGATTGCATTACCTGCTGGTGAGGTGGCACTCCGAGCAGTGATGCAAACAGCGTGAGCCCTGAGAGGCTTTCTGCCTCTCCATCCCCCTTGGCATGCTCCTCTCCCTGCCCTGTCCCTCTGCCTCTCCTGAGAGCCCCAAGCATTTGGCTTTCTCCGCTGCCTTATTCAAAAAGCCCCATCACTTCCCATAGCATGAAATCCCTGGAACAGAAAGGAATGAATTGCTGGCTGACACATGCCCTGTGATAAAACAGCAGCTTGTGAATAAATACATAAAGAAGCCTTTGGGTCTGGGTTGGCTTCAGAATAGATCAGTTTATTTCTGCTGTGATTTGGGGAGTACAAATATCTTTACATTAGCAAACAGCACACGACGGGGTTTGTATCCCAGCAAGGAATGTGTGTGGCTTTGGGAAAGGCCAGCTCCTACCTTGGCACTGCCCAAGGGGGGAAGAACAGTCCTGTATGGTCACACTCCCCAAAAAATTATTGTAAGAGTTTAATAATTAACTTGACCTTTGATAACTCTTGCTCCACATCAGAACCTTCTTGCCCCCTTCCCCACTTCACTGACTAAGTGGATTAATTGAAATTATGGAAATAATTTTGAAAAACAGCGAACAAAATGACATCTTTGCTTTTGGGCAACAATGTTTAAAATTTGAATTTTTCTGTGATTTTCACAGGAAAAACTATTCTGTTTGCAATTTTATTTTTTGTTCTGCCAGCTGAAATCATACACATTTGAAAATGTATATAAAGAGAGAGAGAAAAGCATGAGAGTGTGTTCCAGGTGACCTGTTCTGTGGAAGCAAAAGCTCCTGTTCTGCCCAGTGGGTGCCAGTGCTGGTCACTGAGGGAAGGAGGGAACCACACAGGTGAGCTGAGGATTCAGGCTTGGACTCAAAGGAGTGGAAACAAGTCCATCCACTTCTGCCCATGAGCCTGGCAAAAGCTGGGTTTCTGTGCAGGGCACTGAGAGCCAACAGGTGAGAACACTCAGTGCAAAGCAATTTAAAAGCATTGACAAGAACCTTTCCTCCATCTCTGTTTAAGAAGACCTCTTAGCACATGATCCAGAACTTCCTTGTGCATCCGTGGTTGTCTGAGGAAAGCATGTGCACTCTTTTTTCCCTAATATTTGTAGCTGAGCTCCCTGGAGGAAGCACGGACAATGCCATGTCCCTCCTCTCGGGGTTCCTGGATAGCAGCAGCATCGAGCAGTTCTCTGTTGTTCAGATGTGTTTCAAACACGGGCCAATTGCCAGGCTTTCATTAAGTGAACAACATGTGAATGAAACCACATAGAGAGCTGCTTCCATCCACGGAGCGCCCAGCGCCTCTGCACGAAAGCAGATGTTATGGAAACAGCCCAAGTCAAATAAGCAAGGGGAAGATTACCTCCATAATGAGCTAAAAATTAGCTCTGCACCCTCTTGAAGAGATAAAAAAAAAAAGAAACCCACTTGTTTTCCTAAAATAAACAGTGCAAGGAGCACAGACACACAGGCAGGTATCAGCAGGTGTAAAGCATTGTCTTTCTCAGTATCCCATACACAGAGATTTTAAAGATAAATTCAGACTCAAGACTAAATATATCCAAGTGAATCTAAATGGATATAAATTACTTCTTCCAGCATATAAAGCATACCAAATAAAAAGCCTCTGAATTTCTTTGCTTCTTAGACCCTGATTTATTATCTGGCTATAAGGAAGTGCTGTCATCACTGACATGTTTAGACAGATTAACACAAACTGATTATAGTCTATAAAATTATTAAGATTGAAATATCTTTATTTTACTTATTTTTTATTAAAAAAAAGATATTTGATATATGCATAGCACCTGCTGTATATTATCCTTTGCCTATGCAGGGTGTTCCCTCCACTTTGAATACAGAAATCTTAAACACACACTTTTTCCCCTACCTCTGCTTTAAAATACTTTTTCTCCCATCACTGGCCAACAGCTGTGTGCTCTCAGTGCTGGTGAAGAAACAGGACCGACCACAGTGGCAATCAGCATTTTAATTGATAGCTCTTGGCTCAACATTAATCTGGAACTGATGTTGCTCTCGTCATCACCATCATCGCTCCTGATCTGAGCACAGGCTTTCCTTTTTTGCAGTGGGGAAAATGAAGGGGATTATTGAGCAGACGAGGCAGCCAAAATGTGAATCAGTGCTACTGGGCAAGAAGCCTGGGGGTTTCCCCCTTTTCTCCCACTTTTGTATCCCTTCTAAGCTTACTCATGAGGTACGAAAAGAGAAATTTTAAAGGGAAGTCCCTTCCTGATTGTTCTCTGCCCACACGGACATATTATTCCTCTCACCAGCCCTTGCTCCATCCAAGAAATAAGGAAGGGGAAAACAGGGAAGGGGAGCAATGTAACTAGTTTCAAAGAAAAACTTTTTTCCTCATCAGCAGAGCTGAAAGGCTTTGAAAAAGCCTCACTTTCTGCACAACACGAACAGCTACACACACTTCTTTCTCTTCCCTTCTCTTTCTCCCAGGAGGAGGGAAGTTAAGAACCTGAGATATTTTTTTATAGTTCTTCATTACTTCAAAATGAACACTTTAATTCAAATTTCAGCCCCGTTTTGCTCTTTTTCTTTTTCTCTTTTTTTTTTTTTTTTTTTTTTGTAAATGAGCCATTGAATGAAAGGACTACTTTATCCATTTTTTGTCTAAACATTTCTGGGAGTGGAGTGATCATTAAAATTTACTGATACATGAGTCCTTGCAGTTTGCAATTTGGCTTACATTGAGTAATAGTTATTTGTCTGAGTTAAATTAATGTTGATGGATTTCTTTCATATTTCTTCCTCACTCTGAATAAGATTTACTGAATGTAGCTTTTAGATGTCATTACATATGTGGCGTTAATTCACATCTGCATTTTTGTGCTGGGAGGGGTAACCTATTTTCTGCTTCCACTCTCGGTAGCTGGGCTCACATGTTTCAGGGGCTAGTTCTGCCATTCACTGCTTTCAAAGAGCCCTGATTGGCTTCAGTGGGAGTTAAAAGCACTTCAGGGCTTTAAGAAAGAGGTCTGATCAGTTTTTAAAGTGTTCAAAGCTGAATGGATTTAACTATTATCCACGAGTTTTCAGAAGTTTCTTCCAGCAACAATATGATCCTAGGTGCACTTAGTGTGATTTTTTTTTTTTTTTTTAAAGGATTAAGTATATTGTGGCAATAACTGCAGAGCAAATGCTACCTACAGGGAGTCAAAATCAGTTGTTCATCCAGCAGAAAGTCTCAGTCCATGGATGTGACGTGGGAAGGCTTGTCTGGGAGACTTTAGCACAGCCAGGAATGCTGGCTGGTGGCAGGCTGGGACCTGGAGCCCTGACAACGCTGATTAAAACCTGTGACAAATGTATGTCGTCTGCTCAAACCACAAATTGCCCTGGGGACCACCCTGGTCCATCGATGCCGCCGTGCTGTTCCCCTTCAGCCCTCACCATCCCATCTGTGCCACTCCAGCTCTGTTTTGCTGGGTCTCCACAGAGGATCAGACGCCTGCTGACATGGGCCTGCCTGGAAGATCAGTGTCTGTCCCCTGGAAACAGCCAAAATGCACGAAAAATACAAAGAGTGCTTGACAAAGCACCTTAGAGTTGGGGTTTTGAGGTATGATGAGCACATTGCTCTGTGTTCCCACATCGCCCGTGTGATCCATCCCAACACTCAAACATAAGTACTTCCCTGAGCTTAAGCACCTGCATAAGGCCTGGCATATGGCGAAGTGCTCGACTGAGATGGGGCAACCGTGAAAGGAACAGCCCTTGGAGTCCAAAACTTAGCTAATGGAAATTGGAATGGCGCCACTGATTACAAGGGACTATCCTAATTAGCGCCAAGCAGAGAGACGGAGCTTTATGAAGCATAAAACACAGCGCTGCAGAACGTCCCAGCACAACTCAGCAGCCCTAACTCTGACCTTTAAAATCATATTGGTTTGGTGAGCTCAGTTACAGTGGTAAAGTGCTCTTAAAGGGACACGGTGAACACTGAGCTTACAAGAGTGTTTCTATTAAACATATATATCTATCAAAGTGACAGCTGACTTTTAGTTAATCCTTGATAATTGTGTTTCCTTGAGATTATTATGGAATGTCTGGTTTGGGGAAAAGAAAAAACACATAACCATGTTGATTTGTGGCAGAATTATGCATGCGTATGGCTTTGCACGTGAAGCTGATCAATATGTGTCATTAGTGTCTACATACATAATTTTTATGGCTCTTTTTAATAGGGTTTGCTTTATGTTTTGTTTTGAGATTGCTAATGAAAGACAGCTATTTATTTAGAGGTCAGCATTAAGCTTGTTGTGATGAAATATGTATTTACTTTCTTTGTACTTGATAAGAATAATGCATGTACGCTTATTATGTCGGCAGCATAAGATTTATGATCTCCACCACTATTAATGTCTTGGCTTTTCAGTGCTCAGATTTTGTAAATGAGCTGTTAAGTAGATACACTGTTGTTACGTAGCAACCTTAATTGAAATTTTTAAACAAAATACTTTCATTTTGGAATTTCCCAGGTAATTTTTTTTGGCACTCCTCTGTGTGTTTACTTTCTCTTTTCCTCCATTTGTTACAAGAAGATACCTCGCTTGTTTTTCCCTCCCCTTTTTGTAATTAAAAGAAAACAGGAGAGGTGACAAGGAAAGCAACTTTCAGCCAGTGATCCACAGCTTCTCCTTCACTCCTGACGTTTTTCCCTGGCGTGCGTCAGCAAAGCTTTTACGAGAAAATTGTGCCGTCCTCTCGCCACGACCTTTTCGCCAGTTTTCAGCAGCACATAAACCTGCTGCAAGGCTTGTGGAAGGCCTGATGCAGGCAGGCTTCTGCCCAGGAGGGCAGGCAGGGCAGGCAGGGGCTCCGAGGGAGGACAAGAACATCCCCAGTCACCAGCAGCAGCTGGGTGACCCCACGGCCGCTGTGGCTGCCCATCACCAGCCCCACCTGCACCCCTGGCCACGGCAGCTCATCACCCCCAGCAAGGGCGACAGCCATGCAGCCCCTCACCTCACCCTGCTTCCAGAACTGCTGATGTTATTGTTACCAATGCTTCTCAAATTATTTCCTGTTTATTTATTTTTTTAGTCATAGGCTCCTTGGCAGCTGCCAGGCCGTCCCTAAGTGCCGGTGAAAACCCACCCGTAATGCAAAGTTAAACGTTGTGTTAAGTCTCATATCAGGCTCTCTGGTTTCCTGTTAGAAAAGAAAACCAAACAAATTAAAAAAAAATTGCTGTGCTCCCATCTCAGTACTGAAACAGATTTTTCTTTATAATTTCCATAATGGTCTGAGTCTTCAGGTGCCATATGAGAGGCCATAACCTGTCATCATGGCAGTGATCCTTCAACAATTATTCATCCTCTTCCTCCTCAAGCTCTTTATGAGGGCATAGTGTTCAGGGGTGAGAGACCTGAATCAGTTTAATGCCTCTGTCTTTTTTCTTTGTGCTTTGGTGCATTCAATACTTTTGTCAGATGTAATTATATCTGGGTAATGAGGAGATGAGTTCTGAGCCGAAGTGAAATAGTTACAAGGTGTGTGAGCTTGTCCCACACACAGAGACAGGAATTACAGGCTGAGGAATAAAAGTTTTCCTTGTCAGTGTGATCTGAGAGGTGTCAGAGGAGCAGCAGCTACCAAGAACAGAACAAGCCAGGGCTGATTCAGCCTGGCTCCATATGCAGATGGCAGAAAGCACCTGGATTGTAACATTTGCTTAGAAGAAAGATATTAAAAAAAAAAAAAAAAGAAAAAAGAAAAAAGGAGTACAGCACATAGATTCTTAAAAAAAAAGTTATTTTTAGAAGAGGCCTCAAATTAGTAAAATCATCCACACTACATTTAAGAAGCCATTCCAGTAAACTCATGAGGGGCTGGGATATATTGTCTGAATGCTCCAATTGCCGATCTCACCCCAAAAGTGCCTCTAAAACACTGGGCTTGCACCAGCTTTTCAAAGGCAGCTGAGAGCAGAGCCACTCCACCAAGTGAGCAGCAGGCTGGCTTTTACAGCTGTATTTTTTTTATCCCCTGCTTTTGTGTGAATTCTGCTGAAGGGGAAAGGGTGTGGAGGAGTCAGAGCTGGAGCTCCTAAAGGTGCAGCATCCAGCAGCTGCTCAGGAAATATCAGAAATCCCCACGTCACCGGGCTGGGAAGGGCAGCAGAGGGAAGTACGAAAGCTGCTACCTATTCACTGCAGCCAAAGGCGTTTCCTTTAGCTCCCCTTTTCTGAACATGGGGGGAAGAGCTGGAAGGACCAGCCACAAAACCTGAGCTGGCAGCATGATGGTCACTTCAGGAGAAGCTGCTTGCACAGGGGAAAGGGAGCTTTAACCTTTCAGCACAGGGGATGCACGCTGACACCCAGGAGGGTTTGGAGAGGGGAGCAGCACCTCTGCGGGGCTGCCACCCTGCCTGGGGCACACACAGCTCTGGAGCCTTCCAATCCGCCTGCCCTGAGACCCTGCAGGGGTCCTGATCTTGCAATTGTGTGAAATTCCAGTATTTTGCTCATTTAGGAATTAGAGTCACTGTTCACTGCAGGGTGGCTTTAGCAGGTCGTGTCCTGCCCCTCCCCAGCAGAGAAAAAGCAAAGTGATTTACTAGAAAGGAGGGTAAAATCTCCAGCATGGTGTGACACCTGACCTGTCACCCCTAGAACTGCTGGCATGGGCTGGAGTTGTGGCTGAACAGCACTAGAAGAATACAAATGGTAAAAAGAAAAGTTTCACTTGAAACTCTCAGCATCTGCAGAAATCAATAACAACAAACAATGTGTGGATATTCACGTCATTCATTTCACATCCACTTTACTTCACAGAAAAGTCAAATTTCTCTCAAGCCATCTTTTACCCTCCCCCCCCAAACACCTCACTGAACTGAAATCTTCAACCTACTTTGAGTCCTGTTCTCTTAATCGGGGTAAATGTGGAAAATATGGTTTTATGAGGAGGGCTCTCAGCAGCATCTACGTCACTCATTGCAGTGAGTTCCCCAGAGTGTGCTGAAACATGTTGGTGCTGGGATAGAAGAAAGTTTTATGAAAAAGTAATTGTTTTTCCCAGCCGGCTTCACCCAAGTGCTGCCAAGATAAAGCTCCTCACTCACACACCTTGGCTATTTGCCTGCACAAGGTCTCCAAAATATCCAGTGGGTGGAGAACAGGGGCTTTTCCTTTCCCACCAGCTGACCCATCATGGCCAAACCACTCCAGTTTGAAACTATTTTTAATTCCAAAGGCAATCCAGCTGGTGACGTAATAGTTGTGGGAGCAATGCCACACAGGGCACCTGCTGAGACAGCTGAGACAAAGCCAGGACAATCCCCCAAGACACTGCCAGCACTGGGACACCCCAGAGGAGCTGCATGGGCCACACCCTGGCTGTGTATGGGAAGGCCTGCATCCTTCTGTGCCCACAGAGATGCCACCCCTTTGTTTTCAGCAAATGCATTTGTTTTTAATTTATTCCCTTTGTTTAGACAGGTCCAAGTGGTCTGGTCCAGCCTCAGCACACAGGCCTGTGCCCCCAAAAGCCATGGGAGGTTCTCCACCAGCTTTAATGAGGTTGGAGCAGCTCACCCATTATCATACCCACAGCCAGGTCACTTCAAAAGCAGGACTGCAGGGCAGGGGTGATATTTCTCTGCAATGCTGGGCTCTAGAAACACAAGTGCCTCCTGTTTATATTACTCTATTGGAAATGTTTATGGCAGCATTTGAAGGATGGGTGGCTTCAGCCACTGGGAACTGCTTTTTGTCCTACAAGCCCAAAGCCTGAGGGTGCATCCAGAGCAAAATGATCAGAAAGAAAAAAGCAGGAGTGGGAATTTTTGAAAAAGTTTGAGTAGATATAAATGTTCTTCATTTTTCCTCAAAAGTGTACAGTTCTGATCAGGCTTAATAAAGCCCCTTGAGAACAAGGATGTGGTAGATACAAACCAGAAAATGATGAATTCTTTAGCTTCTTGGTCAGACCAACACCTGTGGTCCCATCACACACTTTGCCCTGTGAGAAGACACAAGAGAACACACATGGTGTGTCTTCCCTCATTGGTGAGTATATAGGTGTCATTTTATTATGACCTGAACTAAAACAGATTATGGTTCAGGGACACCAAAACTCCAGTAGCATGAAAAGGATTTTCTGCCCCATCCCAGCAGCAGGACATGGTTGGACTGTGTTGCTTCTGTGCTTCTCTTCCCTTCTTCTCCTCTTCCCTCCAGCCTCAGCAATCTCTCTCCAAGGGATGGGCCTCTCTATTAAAATCTCAAACATGCTGCTCAGAGCCCCCAGACTCCTCACATCACCAGCCATGGACACCAAATGAAAAGTATGTGGTTTATGTAGGGACAGAGGGTTCAAGAAGGATATTGGCCCCTTTCCCAAGCTGGATGAAGTCAGGGACAGCTCATCCCATCCCTCGAATGGGGTTTGTAACAACCTCTGACAGGCACGGGCTGGGGCCTGCTGCTGCCTGCTCCCTGATCTGACCTGTCAAGGGCCTGGTGTGCAGGCACTTTGCTTTTCCTGGAGTGTGGAAGGGAGGATATGAAAGAGGATGTTACACAGGACAATAAATTTGTCTCTTGGCATCCTGCTTTGATAAGAGGAGGAAAATAAAAAAAAACAAAGCACAACACCATAACTAGCATTTTCAGGACAAACTGCCTGGCAACAGCTCTAAAAAGAGGAGGGAAGAACCCAAACGGCTCATTACAATCAGGTAAAAGAATTTAAAACCACACATCTTCAGAGCCAGTGAAAGCCCGAATGCTGGGCAGGACAGGGCTGTGGAAGGGCCCATCCCTCCAGTGGGTTAAAACCCTGAATAAGGCTGTGGTATTCTGGCAGCACAAACCACAGTAATCTGGGTGTCCTGGCTGTTAGAAGCCTCTGTCCTGGCTGCTGGTTTCCAGGAGAGAAAGTGGCCCTGCCCTGGGTCAGTGCATTGGCACTGCCTGGGGCAGCCACTGCGTGCCCCATCACTGCCACTCTGCAGGGCTGGGGTGGTGGCTGAGGAGCCATGGGCTGGAAGAAGGAGGGCTCAGGCGTGTCCCAAAATTGCTGTGTACAAGCTCTGGAGGGGCAGGGAGCTAGGGGAGAATTCCTTGTTGGCAAGGAGGTCACTTCTGCTGCTTCTGGGTGCTCAGAAGGCAGCGAGGGGCTGGCAGGGCCCGTGGGCACACCAGGGCTTGCAGGAGAGCCCCAAAGGCTCTGCTGCTCCTCTGAGTCACCACCCTGCCTCCTCCTCCTCCTCACCTGAGGGAGAAGGAGCACCCTCGGCTTTCCAGGTCGCTCTGATCAGGCGGTGCCCACATCACCCCAGCTCCACCAGCCCTGCCGTGCCAGGCAGTGCCACAGCTCACCCTTCCCAAGGCTGGGCACCGGTGACTTCGCTTTGTCACTTTGCTTTCACCTGCAGAAGCCAAAAGCATTAGTAACCCTCAGCAGGGAGCACAGGGCAATCCTCTTGCTTGGGCAACACACAGGTCTACACCGAACACCGGTGTCTGAGCTTGCATGGGTTGTCTCAGTTGCCAAAAGCAGCGAGCAATCCTGCATTTAAACACCCCAAACAAACAAACACCATCTTTCTGTGGGGCTTTGTAGGTGAGCTACAAGCCGACAAAATACCCATGGTCAGCTGGACAGCAGTGTTTAATGAGATTTATTTTAAATATTAACTGCTGGATTTCAAGCTCACCCTGCTGCTTCTATTAGGTTGGGCTCAAAATATCGTGGAAATGAAATTAATTGGGCTGCAGGTTGCAGCAACTGTTAGGAAATAGTGGCAGGACAGTGAAAGATATGTTGAAAAGAAGAATTTCAGTATGAGGCCTATGGCATAGAAAAAATTACTGGTTAATCATATGCTAATCAAAACATCACAGAGAGTCAAAATTTCATATGGAGAGGTAGCAGGGAAACCATACTTAACTAAATAAGGATCAGCCACTGTTAGTGGAAGTCAGAAACAAATCCTGAAGTGACTGAAAGAATAAAGAGCAACTGTTTCCACTTATACTGCCTGAGCACATTATTTGTTTTCAGGAAAAAAGGGGGTTAGGATAATGCAAAATCTAAAAGAAATGGCAATTTACATTGCTTTTACATGCTTGAAAATAGACTGAAATAAAGAATTATTTTTAAAATGTTTTCTTGTCCAGAAAAAGCAAAGGAAAACTGCTGTCTGTTCTGTGTCTGAGCTGTCCATCCAACAGCCTGGGATGATTAACAAAGTCCACACCTTCCACAACAGAAAACAGCAGCATTCCCTGCCCTACGCTCCCTCATCTCTCCCTCCCCAGGCAGATTATATCATCAAAGCTCCACTGAAACGTTGTTTTCCAGGGATTCCGCAGGCAGGCAGGTCCTAAAGGTAAAGTTCATTGATAGGGACATACGGAAATTCAGAGCGTTTCATTCCCCAGGCTCCGCTGCAGAAGCTGAATCTGTCACTTCCAGGGCGTCTCATTGCATCCCCAATGGCACTGCTGGGAGAGATGACACTGTCCTGCAGTTTTGGCTGGAGTTACCATCACATCCCCCAGGAACTGCTCAGACAATTTTTCCAGTATTTTATTGCTGATCCTTGGCAGGTCCAAGCAGCAACGAGGAGCTCAGGTGAGTTCCCCCGGTCCTGCAAGGAGCCTGTCAAGGGCTTTATCATCTGTGGGTTGACTGAATGCTTGTGGGGACACCTGGCAGCTCCTCATAACCAGCCTGGAAAAGTCCAAACCTGAGATCTGTCACCTCTACCCTGCTGCACATCTAATTATCTGCCCAGGTATTGCATGGCCCTGCTGGGAGTCCTGGCAAGCCCGCGAGACGTCTGTTCCTCCACGGCTGCTCCGGCTGGAGACTCCCAGGCAGCGGGGTTGTGTAACACCCTAAAAGCCATCCCAGAACAGTGTGTGTCCGATACACCTGGGCTGGTTTGCAAAACAGGTGTGTTTTTGGCTGGGCAGGGTGGGTCTGGCTGCACCTCGCACGTCGGGTGGCATCAAAGGAGGCACGGGGTTGAAAGTGGGTGAAGGAGACAAAAGGCAGGGTTGGGAGGGAAGCTTGGGCGGAGGAGGAGAAGCGGGAGAGGTGGCGGATGAGAGGCTGGAGTGTGGGTCGTGGTTACGCTGCAACAGCGCCGAGGGAATTACCTGGGAGTGAGTGAGGAGAGGAAGGCAAGAGCTGTGCCAGAGCAGGAGCGTTTATTGGATGCAGAGGATGAATGTGCCACCCGTGTCCTGGGTGTGCTCAGGCACCCAGAGCTTGGCTCTCCATCACTGAGGGATTCTCTGAGCTTAGAGCTGCCAAAAGCACCTCAGAACCCTACATCTTCCATCTTCCAGACCTTCTCCAAAAGCTCGTTTCCAGCTTTTTTCCCTAGGCTTATTTTCCCTGGCTATGCTCTTTGGGAAAGGCAGCAGCTCTCCATCCTTTTTGATGTGATAGAGGCAGCCCAAGCAGGGATGGGGCACCGCTGGGACCTGTCAGGGTGTGAGAGGTTGGCAGGAGGCAAAGAAGGAAGGATTCAAAGGCTGGCAGTGCCTGCTTGCACCCCGAGAGGAGAAGGAGCTCTCCACACACTGCATATCCCCTCACCCCAACACTGACTTGTCCAGACCAGTCGGTGGCCTCTGTACAGCAATTAAACTTTGCTGGAATGGTAAAGTCAGTCTCTATAAATCCAGATCCAAACCGAGTATTTTTTATGATGGAGGCCACAGCTTAATATAATTAACTGTGACTTACACGCTGGTTACTCTGGTGTGATGTCAGCTTCTCCACACTGTTTATTTTAATTAAAACAGAAATTGTAGGTCTTGAGTGCTGGTAATTACAGCCCGTGGACTCAATTTGCCAAAGCCCCTAATTAACCTGTTATGTGTCTACCTGACTTGAGGTGTTAGTTGAAACATGACTGGTGCAGTGGCATTATGTTGTCTGCAGTGATGGAAATACAGTAGGAAGACATGACAGGCTCTGTGATGGGGGATCCATATTTTAAGCTATTCTGCATGACATTCCTTTCACTTTTATGTAGATTACCAGCTTCCTACATGAGACTTTGTAAGTGATAGACTAGTTGAGAAAATGGATTTGATGAGGAGTAGCCCTCTTCCAGAATAATTGTCTCCTGCAAATGCTCGGGAGGGTTTGTAAATCTGGTACTTTTGTGGTGGCAGATTGCAGCAGGACAGGGTGTGCTCCTGTCAGGATGTATTTCCCTCTGCAGAAAGGCTGGTCATCTTTCACCTTAATGCTTACAAATACTTCTGCCTGTCCTTGTCAGCTCCCTCTGCCTCAAGACACTTTAAAATGCGAGTATTTCTCTTCCCAGTTCAGCCACAAACTCCTGTCATTTCAGTCCTTCTAATTTCCCATCTTGTGCCTGCTCTCATGTTTATGGTATTCATCCCCCCATAAAGGCTCTGCATAAATCTTTGTTCCCGTATCTCCATAGCTATTTTAATTTCTCCTTTCTGGACCTGTGTAGACCAGCCAGGTGTTTCATCTGTACAGGAGGGAGTTCTGCCATTGCCCACAGTGGCCAGGATCAGGGCCCGGAGAGAGATGTGCTCCTTGGCTTTTTCTGTACCCAAAACCCACAGCTGTCCAAAAGCTTGGAGCTGCACAAATAGCATTAATTTAACCTGTAAAATAAATGCTTCCAAGTGGAGCTGCTTTGCACAGATCAGCCTCTACACAATTTGAACCCATGGTTTTGAGGTAAAATATACAACAGGTACAAGTCAGGAAACTCTCGGCTTAGATTTGCCATTTCATTGTCTCCTCTTATAAATTTGCCCCCCTTGCTAATTTCTGTCTTCTCACGCAGTGATTTTGAAGTAAACCTGCACCTGAACAATTCGTGCAGCAATGCAAAGATGTGTGCAAGACCAATATCTAATGCAGTTTCTTATTGGCCTTGATGTACCCACCCATCTTCAAAAATTTCTGGGTTTGGGTGAAAAGCCTCCTCTGTTCTTGAAAAGCAGTCTGATCTTGTAGGTATAAAAGTGAGCTGTGGTACTGCCTTTTAATTGGGTGACATAAAAAAATACTGCAAGAATTTAATTTATGTGCCATATATTTGAAAAGAGAAGATAGAACTCTAAGCCCAGTTTATACTGCAGAGATAGAGATGTGAAATTCCATAGGCCGCTCTTCCCTTCAGTTAGGAGTTAATGATGTAGAATACCCAGGTTCTCCTAATCATTTTAAGCACTTTGTTTGCTGCAGATTTCCCCTGCATTTTGTGGGGCGAGGGAGTGTGTTCCATGTAACCTGTCATCATTCAAAGCTGTGTTAGCCCATTAGTCCATGAGAGGAGAGCTGGGGAAGGAGAAGGGGATGAAAGGAAAGGTACATTGTGTGTGCACAATACGTGTTAGCCAACATCCCACAACACATTAATCTTCACCAGTGAGGAGAGACAGGCCAACTCCTTGGGGCTCCACCACTAAAACCCTCTCCTCCTCATTCATGAAGATAAATGCCCTTGGAGTGATCAGCCATCATGTTCTCTTTATGCATGTGCCAGATGTTGTCTTGCAAGTCAGCCAGAGAGAAATCTTCTGCACGGCGAGCAAACAGGAGCCAGCAGCAGCGACCTTCCCACAGGTGTGCCTGTCCATCCTCCTCCATCCCCTGGGCTCCTGTGCCATGAGCTGGCAGGTCATCCATCCTCACCCGCTGGGTGGGGCCGGGCTGGGGGAGCCCCGTTCCCATGGAGAACGCTACTGCTTCCCCATAAAGGTGTAAATGACAGGGTTTTCCTAAATCCATTGCCCAGGAGCATCTCACGCAAGGCTGATGAGGAAACAGTGAAGAATAAAATGGGTGTGGAGTTTTCTGGGGCTTGAGGAACAAGCCATGACAGTGCATTGCCTGGCACGGTCTTGTGCTTGCTTTCCCTCTTCCTCCCTTCCAGAGGTCGGACTCTACTGACCTCAGATAACCCAGCAAAGTGCCTGGTGCCACATTATCCACACTGATTCTGGAAGATGCCAAGCAGGAGCTGACCTCAGATAACCCAGCAAAGTGCCCAGTGCCACATTATCCACGCTGGAAGATTCTGGAAGATGCCAAGCAGGAGCTGCTTTTCCAAGCTGGGAGGATGTTCAGAGGCAGGGGTTGCTTTGGAGCATGCTTACACTGATTTCCCCTGCCCTCTGTCTCTCTCTCTCTCCTTGTCATCCCCATGGACTCAGTTCCCACTGACTTTGACGTAGCAATGGCCAAAGCAGGGAAGCAAATCCTGTGGATGGAGTCCCAGAGCCAGCTGTGAGGCTGGACTGCCCCAGCGCCTGCAAGTCTGAACAGAACCTGATCTGTGCGTCCTATCGGTCACTGCCTCCTCCCACCCTGAGACTCTGAATTCCCAGTAAGGACAGCCTAATCCAAGATAAAACACAGAATTAAAGAGAGATTAATTTTGTTTCAACAGCAAACTCTAAACTGTTGGTAATAGGCATGAGTCTTCTTGTACAGAAGGTGTGGAGTCTCTTTTCCTTTGGAAAACAACAGCCAAGTTCCCATCCAGGCCCTCCAGAATCTTGGCCTGTAGTATTTCATGTATTAGAAATTATTCTAGGTAATTATATGGCTGTTGAATTAAGGGAGATACAGAAATGGTAACACTAAGTTTTTTTATTATTATTATTATTATTATTATTGCTGACAGTTGCAAGTTTCTCACTAGAATGGGAAGCTCAGACTGCCTTAAGTTGACATAAATAAAAGAAAGACCCATGGGCTCTCAGCATTGCTTTATGCCTTGAAGAAATACCCAGGAAACACAATTAGCAGAATGCAGTTGGATCATTTATAACAGAAAACCCAGCAGATTCATTAAAGCTGTTCCAGCTGTTTGCAGCACACAGGGTTAACTGAAGGCTTTCTCCTGCAGTGCTGCGGGACACTGCCTGACAGGATGCTGTGTTAATCTTCCCAGGATATGCATGGAAATCGCTGGGCAGGTCTTCATGAACCGGATCAATCAGAGAGCAGCCTCGGAGCTGGCTGCCCTGTTTGGCTGCTGTTCAGAAGCACACATGCCAGGGAGGGACAGCTCCATCCTGAGCTGCTGTGTATCAATGCATCAGCTTGTAGACATGTGCTAGACAGCTTGAGGAGGAGACTGCCATGAATCAGCCGTGTGAAAGGGGTTGTGTTTTCTAAACGGGAGCAAACTGCTCCAGGCTCAGATTTAAGACTCGGGCTCAGAAGACCAAAAATATGTATTCTTCTCATTTATCTCTGAGCCCCACTGTTTTCCCACAGATCTCCCCACCTGCATGTGCAAGTGCCCAGTCTGGTACCTCCTCCTGGTTGGGCAATTGGGTCAGTAACATCATTGCTCAACCACAGAGCTCCACTGCACTCTGACAGAGACCAGTGTGAGCTCTGGGATTCCTGCAGTTGGGAAGCTCAAACACCTCTAGGTTTCAGGTCAGGAGTCAACACTCCAGTATATTTAGGTTGCAAGTTCGTGGCAGCAGGGACCGTTGCTTTGTTCTGTGTTTGGATAGTGTCCTGCCCATGGGGCCATGGCTCCAGGTTAGGGCCCTGCAATGCCACACTAATACAGTGAAATTAAATAATAAATTAGCAGCAATAGCCACAGTAATTAGCACTTGCTTTGACTTGTTGCCACGGACCCACCAGCCACAAACATTAGTCAGGGTTTGTGATCATGTCTTCCAAACTGCAATTGCTTGCAAAACACCTACTGTCTCTTCACATATGGAAAAGGGGGGGAAAGTCAGAAAAACAGTTGTCTGCAACAGATCTCGTCACCCAGATCCTTCTGGGTTGGCAGTGATTTCCTCTAGCCGTAAAAATCTCTCCCCACTCAGGTTCCATCAGGTGCCTGAGTACTGATCTCTGCCAGGTAAGGTCCTACACTGCATCTCCTGGGGGGAAGCAAAGGAGGGATGATGCTCAGCTGGATTTCTTCTGTCTGTCATCGAGTATCAGCCACAGCATGAGTTAAAATAGGGGCATAATAGGATAAATGAAAAGGAGTGATTGAGAAGATGTGGGCGACGTGACAGACAAGCAAGCTCCTTGCATGTTGATGAGAATGGCATTATCCAGGCAATGGTTGATTTTTTTTTGTCTTGTTTAAAGGGGCAGTATCTTTGAGAAGCCTGAATTTCTTAAAGGGTAATAGTTATATTGCAGAAAAATCCCATGTGTTCCCAGTGAATCAATTCTACATTCGTTTAACCAGGAAAAAAAAATAAGGCAAATTGAAACAACAATTTCAAAAGAAATCCAGTATGGGACAGGAAACCTTCACAGGAGTTGTCAGGCAAACACACAAAGAATGGGTCTGTGAAAAATGGGAACCTGTTGTGAAACCAGCTGATATTTCAGTGAGGTTTTAATAATCCAGAGCATCACAACAATGGAAAGTCTGCCAGCACTCAAGAACTACATGTGAGAAAGCCTCTTGCAACCTCCGTGTTCATCTTTCATCGGAGGTGCTTGCCAATGCCATCACACCGTTCTGCTTTTACAGTCTATGCTTTATCCACATGCATTATTCCCAGGCATTTACTGCAGCCCTGCAATTTGGGGAAGGACAGAACACGGAGATCCATAGAAGGAAAATGCGTAGATGGATTTGAAAGCAATCCTTGCTGAAGGAGCCTTAAGGCCTAGGTGTGTTTACAACCTTGACAAAGTTACAGGAAGATGAAAGAGAAGGCGCAGGGAAACATATAATTAAAGTAGCGTGATGTTACTGTGCACTTATAAACTCAGAATGAATATGGAGAGCTTTTATCACGAGAGGTGCTGCTCTGCTGTCACCAACTTTCCCATACAGAGGTCACTCAGGCACAGAAAGGCCAAAAAGAGACATCAAGACTGCTTCAAAACAAGGCACAAGTCGAAGCAGAGTCCCATCAAAGGTAGTTTGGAAAGAGCAACAATAATGAACAATTTGGTTATGAAATAGAATACTCTGGAGGTAGTTTAATGAAGGTAGTTTAGGTCAAAGTTGTTGTTATAGGAAAGAGCTTTTAAATTGTTCCAGGTTTAAGGGGACCCAATGTTCCTTCCGATTGAGGAATCAGTTCCAGCTGGAGATGGGCCAGTTCAGGATCTATGAAGAGATACCAACTCAAATTCCGAGGGAGGATAGGAACTCACAGGTACTATTAGACTTCTCATGCATTTTATCTATGATCTTGATAGTGAGAGCAACCCAAACCAGATAACTCTGATGTAGATAGAGGCAGCCATTCCACCAGCATTTAGGGACAATTCCTCGATTCAAGGTTCTAGTGTGAATGATGGTAACAACCAGTGAGAGAGAACAACATTAATCAGGGTGATATTCACAAAGTCATAGTGTTAAACGGAATTACTTCTGTTACCAGAGCGAGGATCTGCTCTGCAGCATGTTGGAAGGAACCCAGTACATATCACAGGCTGTGTTTTACTCCACTGGTACTACTGGGAGTTGATTCTCTCATAAGCCAGGAGCAGCAGCGTGGCAGCACAGTGCCCATAGGGAGGGAAAGGGAAAACAATGTTGATCCAGCAGCAGGACAAGCTGCACCTCACACTCCTGCAGTCAGCCAGGCCAGTCCCCTGCTGGCATCTCATAAATCTGTGCCAACCTCATGTATGCCCTCCAAATTCATCATGTGAAGGTCCTGCAGACATCTACAGCTGTGTTATCCTTCTGCACAGGTTAGAGGAGGGGCCATAGCCCGGCAGAACACCCAGCCTCTCGCCAAAACCTTTACCCCACTGCTCCACTGTCCCAGAAGCTGAAGTGAGCTGCTTTCAGCAGCTTTTAGCTTTCCCAGTGTCAGTGTCTGACCCAAAATGATACCCTGGATAGTTCTCTATCATACCACAGATGTTTCACAAATACTTGTCATTGCCTCAGTTTCCCCTCTCTGAAATGACATCTTTGAGATATTCAGGAGGTAGCAGTTTTCTCACTGCCTTTGGGAGCCATATGGTTTCTGCGTTCCGCTCTGGAGAACATGCAGGCGATTTCATGGGATCTTCTGCTTACCGTGGCCAGAGGTGCTCACACAGGAAAAAATGATATCTGCAAGAAATTTTAAAAAATAGGCAAAGCAGTGGAGGGAAGGCTGAGACCATGGGCTGGTGATCCAGCTTGCTGGAGCCACAACAGAGAACAACAGCAGAGCCAGGAACCAGAACCTCAGCCTTCCCAGGGCCAAGCCACCCTTTCAGCACAGATCTCTGCCAGGAGGCTTTGTGTCCATACCAACAATCTCGTTCATGCCTGAAATTAAGCAGGAGATTTCCTCTGTCTGTGGAGATACCAACAGCATCTTTCAGCTGGGTGGAGTCCCAGGTACTCTCTTGTCTCAGGTACCATCCAGAAACATCGGGGATAAGAGTGATCCGGCTGCTGAGTGGCCTCAGCTGTCATCAGAGATGCAATGACTATTCCTGGTGTGAGCAGGTTACAGCTAAGGAAAGACGAGGTGTGAGGGCTGTGTTTATTTCGCTGTAATTTAATGAAGAAACTGGAGCTGCTGTCAGCATTACCCGTGGGTGCAGCAGCCACAAATCAACACTTAAATAAATGAACTAAATGACGTGATGTCAACTCCACATTCACAGCAAAGTACTTGGTCAGAGCACAGACTGAGCACTTTGTAATGTTCAGCCGATCCCCAAAATAACCCTTCGGGTAAAAGCCTGAACTAATTAACGAGTAGGCGTCCTGTTCTGAAAGGCAAAGAACTCAGGGGACACAAACATTAACACTGAGTATCACCGAAACTAATCAACACTAGAAATGTCTACAAAAATCTGAATCTGGAGTTTCTCATCCTCACCTCACGCCAGCCAGAGCTGCAAACAGCAGAGAAATCTCAGTTTCTCCCTGGGATACCCAGTGCCCTGTGTCCCAAGGGGATATTGAGGGAATCATCAGCAGGAGAGTTTGGTTGGTGCCAGCCCCAGGGCTGGGGCACGGGGAGGAGGGAGCCGGGTGACTCAAGAGTCCTCCCAGCTTTGAGAAGTGAGAGTTGGTGCCAGCCCAGGTGACTCAGGCTCTAATGCAGGTGCCTGTGACAGAGGCTGCAGGCCCTTTCCATCCCTGAGCCCTTTCCTGGGATGCTGTTTTGGATCAGTCACTCAAGCAGTGCTGAGCTGCCCCAGTTGCTTTATCAAAGACCACTTTGTCCCCAGCACCAGGAGCATTTCTGTGCCACTTTGGTGCCCTGGTTGCTGAGGACAGGCCCTGCCATTTGCTGGGAGGGCAGTTCCTTCCAGACCTTTCCCATATCCCACCCATGCATTGCCTCCTGGACATGCAATGGAGGTACAATACTCCTCACTGCTCTTCTGGCCTCCTCTGCCCCACAGAGCACCAGCATTTCTATATGAAGCCATTGCTGCTGCACTGGCAGTTTTTTGCTGAGTGGTAGCAAACTGTCTAAAAATAATAGCCCCTAATTTAGCCCCTTTGGCCCTCAGTTTAACCACTCAAAAGTTCCACTTTAAGGAAGTGACAGCTGCTTTGATCTGCTCCAGTGAAGGTGGATAGAAAGTTTGAAGCTTGCTGGAAGGCAGCTGTTTTTCTGCTGTGGCCTTCTGGGAAGATCTTGTGGGTAAGGGAAGGATTAAAGCCTAGGTGACGCCTCTCAGGACCTTAATTAGTAGAGGGAACCACCTTGATTGCTGTATTCTGTGCCTGTCTCAGTCAGTTAATACCACCTCTGGGGCCCACACTGCTTCTGCACAGCCACCAGAGCAGCTCTCCTGGGTGCAGAGGAAACTGAGTAGGAGTGATGAAGAGCTGAAAAATACAGGAACTTTCAACTGCATCTACATTTTGGAGGGAGCCTGAATTTACACAGTCCCTCTGGGTTTTGCAGTGTCTGTCCAAGGAAAATCTCCTTCATGTAGGAGCTCCACAGAGTTTGGGTGCCTCTCTGCTGACTGTAATTAAGTGCTCCTTGGCTAAATGGTTTTGTTCAGTTTATATGTGATACTTTCCTGGAAGGCTATTAAATGCATGCTGTTTTCCTAAGATAGAGGCTTTTGAAGCTATTCCAGGCTTTCAAATAAAGATGCTTTTAGTCAGTTGCAGTAAATAGGAGGATGAATGCTTTTCTGTGAGTGCCATGTGAGGCCATCAGAGGCAGATGGAGAGTTCTCAGCACAGCTGTTTTTGTGTTTGGTGGCTGGGTTGGTTCCCCTTACAGAGATTCTGCAGAAGTCCAATGGATTTCTCTAGAGACTTGTGCAAAGCTGTCCTGGTATCACAAACCCTTGGTGCAGGCAATCAGGGACTTTCCATGAGTCCGTATGACACAAGAAATGCTATTTTGAGATGTCCCCTCTTCCTCTTACCCTAGTTGTCTTCAGTGTCTTTAGGTTTTGAATGTTCAGAGCAGGTCAGAGCCCTTTCTCCCAGTCAGACACAATGTTCACTCTGCAAACCCACGTGCAGATGAAGACTGCTCAGGAGCCCTGTGGTGTGAGGGAGACCTCAGGGCATCCAGGTGGACTGGTGAGGGTAGGTTGGTCTGCCCAGAGGTGTCCTCTGTTGAAGTCTTCCTCAGATCTTGCCTTACTTTCAGCTTTGCAGTTTGGGCAAGCACCAGTCATCACCTCAGCAGTGCCAAGGTCGAGATAGAGAGCAAATGGATCAGTCTGGGGCAGTTGCTCTTCTGTTGAATCTTTAATCCCTGAAATTAGTAACTAAATAAGCCAAGCCAAGAGCTGGACTAATCAGTTAGTCACTGCAAGAAGAACAAACCATCCTGCTTCACTTATTTCTTAGGAGGGAACTTCAAGGTCTCTTGCATGTTAGAGATTAAGGGAGCAGATTTCAGAGGAACTTGCACAGCTCATTTGATTCCTCTAAGCAGCAAAACCATTGTAAGTCCAAATCATGGCATGCAGGCTGCAAACAGTGATGGGTTCTGGGGACTGAGAAGGAATCTGAAATTGGATCCTGGCTCTGAAGCAGGCACATGACCAATCTCCAGGCATCCCCAAATTCTGATGTGGGAAGAGCTGGTTCTGAATGCTACACATAGTCACCAGTTCTATTAAGGTCCAAACTGATTTTTATGGTATTTTTTTTGTCTGAATACCACCTCATATATAGGCCATATACCCCTCATTTAGGGATGCTTTAAAATGGGGATCAAGTTCTCCTCTGTCACAGAGCACTGAGGAGGGATTCAAAGGCTCAGGAGGAGCCTATTAAATGTTTTAGGGCAGGTTGCCAGTTCTTTTGCCAGCACACAGACTACTACAAATTCTTACACGCACATACATAGTTCAGACTCGCCCTGCGCAGTGACACCAACCGCATTTAATTCCCGTGCATACCATCCCTCCTTGCCAGCCTCCTCTCTGACGCTTTTTTCCTTGTTCTCCACAAACACAATTCTAAATTCAGTCCCTGAGTTTCCATTAAGGATGAGCAAAACAGAGCTTTAAACTCTGAAGCTGTTTTAACCCGTTTGCTCCTGGATCAAAGAGTTTCCCAGTTTTGTTCCAACAACTCAGGAAACTTTCCCTTCTGAAATCATGGTAGGGATAAAACAAAAGAAAAACAAAAAAAAATAAAAAAAATAAAAAAAAATAAAGAGGAATAAAAAGGAATTAGTTTTACTAAGGTGGAGCAGTTTTCTTTCTCTGGTGTGGTTTTACTTGCAGAGATGTGAGGTAAAGGAATGATGGTGAATACAATCTTAGGACTGATCTGAGTCTTCTATGAATATTCCTTTGTGGAGCACACTCCAGTGTGCTCTGGTCTGGGCTTGTGGCTGGGAGTTCAAGGTCACATTAGAGAGGCTGACAGTGCAGCTCGAATCCTGCAGCACCTGCTCATGCCTTGGTTCTGATCCTTTTTCAGCAAAACAAAAATTACATTAATAACTATAAAAAACCCAAGCTCTTGACATGCCATGAGGTTTCAGTTTGACCTTTTTTTTGTTCTCACGAAGAAAGAAGCATTAGCTGGAGCACAGGGTGGGTGTATCATTCAGCACTGATGGAGTTAATCGTGATCCCTTTTCCTATGGCCATCCACCACTGGGCGAGTGTAGCTGCATTGTCCATGATCACAGCACTGTGTTAAATGTGCTGCTCTTCCTGGAGCCATAATGTGAAATACTCAGGGCTGTACTAACAAAGACCTTACACTCCGTTTTGTGTGTGAAAACATGGAGCTTTTCCATGAGCAGTTCCTGGCCCCTCATGGCATCATGGTGCAGCCTGTGCTTTTACAGTTCACGGAGAGCTGCCTCAGCAGATCCACCAGAAATGTCTGTTTTCCAGGATTTCAAATGATGTTGAGAAAAAATAAAAATTTAATGGGCTGAAACCTGGCATTTCAAGGCTCATCCAAAGAGTCATTTTCTCATATTGCTCCAGATTCTGTCATCTTCAAAGGGTGGATTTCTATTTCTTTGTGACTGAGACTGGTAAGAGTCATGAAAAGAAAGAGTGAAAAAATCTGAATATTAACTTCAGAACAGGCATGTTTTAAATTGAGCAATGAGCACCTTACGTATGCAGGTATGAAATATCTCTTTCCCCAACAGGGAATTAGTTATTGATAAATCCACGATGTGATGTAGCAACAACTTCCAATGTTCTGCAAGATAAGAGTTATCATTTAATCAGCCAGGAGAACGAGATGAAATGGATGCTACATAATAAGCGTTATTCTTGTGGGGGTGCCAGCTCCAACCCAGCAATTTTAAATTGAACCTTGCGGATGGTTTTCATCACTCTGATCTGGTCTGAGCTCTGTGCTCTGGCTCACTGTTGCCTGTTCCCTGTGTAATCATGGGGTTCCTGCTCTCTGGGGAGGCAAAGAGAGGGTTTCAGTCACACTCTGCACAAGCCTGTCCTCTCCCTCCCCACGCTGGCTCCCTGTGTGGTTTTGCTCCTGCTCCTTCAGCCTCTGCTGCCACCAGTGCTGCCTCTCATCCTCCCAGTTGTTTGGAGAACTTACAGAGGCATTTTAAGTGAATGTGTAGCACTGACTGACACATGGAAGGTTTTGTAGCATTATTTGATCTTTTGATGTGAATCTTTTAAAGAAATGATCCACCACTTTGATATGTTTTGCCCAATTCACCAATTACATTCTTTTATTACAAGTATTGCATGTTTTGTAAAGAATTTACTTCTGTCTCATGGCAAGAAATTGTCTCAAACATCTGCTTGCCTGCCCAAGTTTTTGGTTTGCTACAATGACCTTAATGCATGTGTTTCACTGAGCCTCCAAAAGTGCTGGCTGGCAAAATATGAGATACCTGGGCTCAGACCAACATAAGGTACATGGAAAACAGAACATTTTGCTGCACAAATGCAGAACATCTAGAGCATGACAGGTTTGCACCTGTGCAATTATTTTAATGTAGTCATGCTGGAGCAAGGAGAGGAAAAAACCCAATGTAGATGAAGCTTTCAGCTGACAGAGAAAATAAAAACACAGCTTGTGGTTGTGTGAACTGATCTGTGATAAAAATGTTTGCATAAAATTACATGCAAATGACTGGGAAGTACAAACATACCCACAAGAAAGTCTGTTCCACTCAGGACCAGAAGCAGAAGTGCTGGAAATATAGGAAGCAAACTTGACCTAAAGGAAGTTACAGGGTGAGGGTGAGAGCTTCTTTGAGCCAAAATCAGTGATAAAGCACTCCGTTACCTCGCTGGGCAGGGGATCACCCTTTGGTTTGGCAAACGAACGGTTCCTATCTGGCTCAGAAAAGATAGGTAGGCACACAAATTGGTGCTGTCTTTACAGAACTTAAAGATATTTGAAACCTGTAGCAGTGCACATCGTGATGAGTATTTTTTGGGACCCCATCTGCCTGTTTGGAGGTGGAGGTGGGGATGGGCATTCAAGACACAGTAGAGGGGGTAACCCAGTCGTGTGTAACACTCACTTGGTCAAATCATGATTATTCTGAGTCTCAGAAATCACCATTCCCTTGGGGAAGGAGGACAGCCCAGCCAATATGACCATAAACTCCCAATCAGGGCTCATCTATTGAAGAGAGTTGCTTCCAGACTATTTCTTGAAGGAGACTTTCCCTCATCTCTTTTCTGCAAGTGCCTTCCCCTGTACAGTGAAGGTGGATCTTGGCTGCTTGTGTGCTAAGCTGTCTGACTGAGCCACCAGAAACATAACCAGGGTTTTCCTGACACAGTATAAGACATGAGCATGCATTTTTTAGGGGTCTAACTGGACAAAGACATACATATATATGTGTGTGTTAATTTAAAAGAATTGGGTTTCACCCTCATTTTAACCAAAGATAGGAAAAGTAATAATTACTACTTAAATAGCATTGATGCAAAATGACAGCAGTATTTGCTTATCTGATCTTATCATTCCTTTGATGGTCTGGTTGCACAATGATTACACCTAACTCTGCAGAGGGTGAGAGATAGCACAATATTGCTCATGAGGTTATCATCTTGCTGCTTCTCATCACAACCACACTGCCATTAATTACCCAAGCTTGAGTTTAACCAGGAATACTTCTCTTTAATATATATTTCCGTGTCCCATATATTTCAGGGGAAAGCTTTGACTTTATTGGCAAGAACGACAAACAAAAACAAATTCTCCTGAGATGTTCAGCACATATAAAAATCCAGATGTTTCCAGCAGCAGGGTTAGGGGGGTTTTTATTTTCCTTTCTTTTGGTCTCTGTTTTCCTGCCAGGCCCACAGGAAAGCACACACAGAATGAAGCCACTCTCCAATGGTAGCTTTGAGGTGCAGACTCTACAAACAAGAAAAAACAAACACAGTCAGAACCGAGCGTTTTCCTCCTTTGTCATTTGTTCGGCTGCCGCTGAGACCCAGGCTCGTACCTGGGGTAAGAGTTTTTCCTGTTTCTTCCAAGGCCACACTTATGTGACCTGGGGACTTCTGAGGCTGGGAAAGAGGGGGCACGAGGGGCTGTCTCATCTCACAGATCCTTCCTGCAAGACGTCCAAGTGGTGGCTGCCCATTGATCCTGGGCCGGCGTGTGGCGGGGGAGATAAAGCTGTGTTTGTTGCACATCTCACGCTGGCCAGGGCATCCTTATCTCTCCTGCAGATCGGGGGCAACATCACTTGTTGGGGACGCTGGGGAGGGGAAAGACCTTGTGGTCAGGACTAAGGAATTTCCCTTGTTATCTGATTAATCTTTAGGACTTCCCTGCCTTCCTTCCCCTCTTCTTACAATCGCGCTGTGTGTAGGCCTGGAGGACTCCCGGGAGTTTGAAGGACACGCTGATTTATTCTTTGTTCATG
The DNA here is from genome assembly GCA_013397795.1 of Orthonyx spaldingii. Taxonomy (NCBI): domain Eukaryota; kingdom Metazoa; phylum Chordata; class Aves; order Passeriformes; family Orthonychidae; genus Orthonyx; species Orthonyx spaldingii. Next base: position 1,041,391 of record VZTJ01003652.1, read on the forward strand.
ACTGCATTAATGAGGGGCAGTAGTCTTTCCAACTCGGTGGGTTCTCTGGACTTGATAAAACTTGCATAAAAACACCGGGAGGATTCACTGCTACTACTCCTCTGCTTTATTAAATTGCTGCTGCATTAAGCACTCTGCAAAGTATTAGTGCAATTAGTGATCTACATTTATATAAATTTGATAGTGACCTGTGATAAGAGAATGATACCGTAGCATCTTGCTGATGCCACTTTTCTTCTCGGAGTGTTATTTCCCAATATCTTACTCCATCCTGACCCAGCAGTAATGAAGCCAATGAAAACTTTTCTTTTGATGTGAGAGGGAGCAGCAAAAAACTCACCCTTAAATTCCTCACACAAACCTGACTCTCATTAAAGTTACTGGAAAAAATATACGTGTCCAGCTTGTACACGGAAATTATGCTGATTGTCCCTTCTGGCTGTAACAAAAAATAAGCCCAACCAAACCCAAAAAACAACAAGCAAAATAATTTAGGAAAGAGAGCATAAGTCCAAGAAAGAATATTTTTCCAGTGTGTTAAGTAAGTACCATATATTCCATGGTTGTGCTTACTGCTCAGTAGGGGAACTCATTTTCAATGGAGGATAGCAAAGTTAATCCTGTTCTGTTTTCTTTTGCTTACTAAAAGAGCTTGAAAGACAAGCATTTGTTAATTGTATGTACAGAAAATGCACATGCAGAGCTCAGTTTAATCCCCAAAGTTACAAAGATTCCAGGAAAACCAGTTAAAATTAGAGGGAGGGAGAGCAAAGACGAAATTCCCTCTTTTTTCCTCCTTTTGTATCAAGAAATTTTCAGATTGTGATGGAAAAAATGAATGCTGAAAAATACCCCTCAGTTCCACTCTGTAAATTTGGGGATTACTGTCAATTCAATGTATCCCATTTCATGGGGCTCTGGCAAGAAATTCACTGATGGAGAAAATATTTTTATAACACAGGGGATCGTTTGCTTTACCACTATCAGTTGTGCTAACAGCACCTCCCAAAACACAGATCTAACTTTTCAGCCAAGTTTCTCCTGGAAGTGCTAAAACAGGTTTTCTTTAGACGTATGAGTGCTACCTGGCCTTGAGGCTTCCCAGAGACAGACAGACAGTGGTCATGTTGTGTGACAAAATGTACAGTTCTGCCAAGCAAGAGGCATCTTGGTGGCAAAGCCCATGGTTTGCTCTCTGAGCAGTCTCTGGATGCTGGAACAGCCCTCACTGCACTTCTGTTTCCTCTCTGTCCAAGCACAGCAAGTCACACACCACCGGCAAAAGTGGTGTTTGCAAAACTGGGTGTTCCAAAGCAGGGCTCCGAAGCAGCTGAGGAAAGTCACTCTCCAAATATCTGAGTCACCCCCTGCTCACCCGCTACCAGCGGGTGCTGCTGCGTGCTCTGCCCCTCGGAGAACCAAATCCCTCCCTGGGCTGTTGCAAGCACGAGAGTAGCCGGAATTCTTAGTCACCTCTCCGTTAAAGTCCTGCCCTGGCGTCATCGATGAAAGACTTGATCTTTTGCCGTTTTTACAGCAGGAACCCTTCTCTCATCACTTCCCAACGTGCCACAGCAGGACAGAGCTATGACCCATCCTCTCGTATTTGCTGTTGTGAGACACAGAGGGCTCTTTCAGAGGCACAGTCCCATTTGGGATTTCTTTCCTGACACTCGGTCCAACAGCCATCTGTTGTGCTCTTTGTTGACCCATAGCAGGGCACAGGAAATCTCACTTCTCCCAGCCACGGGTACACAGTGACCAGTAGCTACCTCTTCCCTATTTTTTTTTTTTTTTCACTTATCTCTGTGGTTACAGTAGCTAAAGCCCCACTTGGGTCCCTGGCAAGTCCCGTGGCCTCCTTGACGGGGAATTGCCTCATAGGTTGTCCGTAAGAGCAAGGACAGGCAGCCTCCAACACAGCACCTACGCTGTGTGTTGGTTTCTCCCTTTGCAGATGATTTTCTGAAATCTCAACCAAAAGTCTGAGTTGTTCCTTGTGTTTTTAAGAGGAACTGGTGTGCTTACATGCCCAGAGATGTTGACGGGCATTGGTTCATCTCAAGAATCAATCTGTACCTTCCAAGGACAGTTGGTAGGGGTTATTAAGGCACCAACCGTCAAAAGGTTGATGTCTGAAGCTGGGGTGAAAGCAGTGGGGATTAGACCGAAAAGATTCAATGTTCTGGTGAACTGTGACAGAACAGGGGACCGCTGGTGCCTTGCTGAAGATTTTCCTTTGGGGCATGGGATTTCTTCTATATTCCCCTCTCAAATTTTAACCTCTAGAACTTCTCTATTCTCATAGCAGAAGAGCTAGAGCGATGGGGAACCCAAGTCTGGTCCTGCACCCTAGAGGAATGAGGATCCAGATCTTGCAGAGGCTGAGAGACAGCACAATATTGCTTGTAATGATTATGGTGCTGCTTGTCCTCAGCACACCCACACTGTTGTCAATAAGCCAACAGGAAGAAAAATGTCCCCAGGTTGCCTGAGTCCCTTCCTCCCAACCACGTTTTGTTTTTAAGCATGTCATTAAACTAGGTCCTTAAAGATGTGTAATTTCTACATATTCACCCTAAACATGCACACGAAACAGCATCCACATGAAGAGCTGAAACTAAATCTATTTAAGCATTTCTGACAACAGTCAAATTCAAGAGAACAGCCCAGCAGATTGATCTCCATCTCTGCAGTGAGGCTGTGGGTGGATGTGTTTTCATTAAGCAATCCAAGCCCTCACAGATCTACAGACCCCTTTACACTTGCCCTTGATTTTGATATTTTTTGCCCAACTCATCAAAGCTTTTCCCTCAGTTCAGAGATAAGGGAGCAGAGAAGGAAAACTCAGCCCCTCTGTGATTCTTCAGGACGTGCTGGGGTTCCCCCAGGGTCCAGTTCATAGGTTCTTCTCATTATCAAGAGTTTTGCCCACCCCTGTTGCTTACTAAGGCTTGGCTTGTCCAGGGAGGCTGCAGCCATAGTCAGCTGGAAATAAGAAAGGGAATAATTCCTCCTACACACTCAGAGACCACACTCTGACCTGGTGAGTAAAAGACAATTTACGGGCGCTTGGGAGAACTGCATGGAGACCACCTTATCCTGAGGCAGAATCAGAGCCACGCTGTGGGTGGGAGCTGGAAGGAAAAGCGGAGGGGAGTGGGAGAAGAACACAGCAGGAAGAATAAGAGAGGGTGAAAGGTTCATAAAATCATTTTAAAAGACCCTTCTTACTCCCTCCTTGCTGACTATTGGCACTGCAGACTGGACACGGGCACTTGGCAAGGCTCAGTCTCTGGGACACACACAACAGGGACCTACTCCTGTGCACTGCACACACTGCAGTCCTCCCACCCACAAACCTCTCCAGGGCCCTCTCTGGGTTTATTTCAGCTTGGAAACCCACCACTCCTCTGATGTCATCCCCCACTGGGGCTTGAATTCATTTCAAGTTGACTGATCCAGCACAAGAAACATTATTTTTATATGTATGAGGTATATCTATGGTTCATAAAACACCACACAGGACTGAAGTGGCTGGAGACTGAGTGATAAACTAAGGCCAAGTATTTATACAATTGGTTGTGAAAAGGGATTTTTATTGATTGAATGCATCATTTTTTCCCATTATACTGTTGGGGCTACTTATGTCGAATCTGCTGCATAGACTGAGGCTCCACATGTTGCACAGAACTCAAGCATAGAGACCAGGAGGAAAATTAAGAGCCAAACCAATTAATACATCCAATCTTGTGTTTATTAGATGCCTTTTGAAATGACTGCTTGCTGCCTTTAAAAAAAGACTTGAGGCTCAGACACTGAAAGTCTGTGAAACCCCACAGTCTAGGAGTGAATTATTCGTTTTTCTTGCATGAAAACTCTGTAAAACATTTGCTTCATGGCAATTGATGAAGCATTTCAGCATGTCTATTTTATCATCACATAGAAAGAATCCAAGAACATTTTACTGCCCACTAGAGCCTTTGTCCATAAGAAGTGAGTGTTTTGTTCCAGCAATGATAAAGACCTCCTGTACAGCTCTTGTCTAGGACTGTGCTTTGAACTTTAAAATTAACCGGTGCCGGTAAACAGGAAACACCAGATTACAGTTTAGCTCACATTAAATTGTCCTCTTGGCTTTTTTTTGTTGTTGTTTTTATGTTTTCTGCAGGGACAAATAAAATGTTGCATCAAAGCTAAGGCCACAAATTGTTTATTTATTGGGGGTATTTTGCACTTTGCATTGCAAGCTGCTGCAACTGAAAGAAACATGGGTTGGCACGAAAAGGGGAGGAGGAGTGAGAGCTATAATGGAAGAAATGTTACCCAATAATTAAAATTCAGTGGTACTGTAAATCCTAATGGAAACAACAATGTGTCTTTGTGTACAATTAACTCTGGGCTCCAGTTCATGATAAAAATTCTAGCTTGTAAAAAGCCTTGACCTCAATACCGAGAGCTCAACAGAGGTTTACAGATCTGGCTTAAAACAAAAAAAAAAGAAAAAAACTTTCACAGAGGGGGAACAAATAATAGCTGGACTTGGTCCCCTAAATATGCTCCAATTATTCAGGGTGGTTGAAGATAAGATACAGGAGAAGTACCAAGGGGAAAATAGTCCCATAGCTCACAAAAAAGTACAAAGTGCTGCTTGGTGTCTAGAGTGAAAATTCACCCTCCCCCCCTTGTTATCCCAATCCTACATTCTGCAGGGCACCCTGTGTGTTAAAGTCCTAGAAAATCTTTATTATTATTAGTTTAATACTTTTTTTAATGTTAACAAAGCAGCCAAAACGAGTTGTTCATTACAGTGAGTGACTGACAGGGAAACATGAAGGACTATTCATTAAATAATTACTACTTTTAGGCAGAAAAAGTTACTGTGCTTAAAAGGGGAAAAACAGTGCAAAATCAAATTGTCTATTCTTTTTTTGGTGGGTGTGTGTGGAGGGAGTAATGTCTCATGGAAAAGACAGTTCTACAAATGTCAATCAGTTTGACAAGCAATTATCAGCCTCAAGGAAAGGACGTAGACTGTGGGTAGAGCCCCTCAGAGCAGAGTACCTCAGGCACTGTGCCAGGAAATGGTGGCCAGAGTGGGTTGTCCAGAAGAGCAGATCTCCAGTTTATCTGCAATCCTGTAGAAAAGAGTCAAACCTCATAACACTTCCTAATCAACTATAGTTACTTTTGTAGAGGATATTTTTTTTGTTTCCCACCACTTCTAAAAATGGAAGGAAAACACAGAGCTTTATGGAAGGAAAATTAATTTAAAAAGGTGTTTTGGAAACATTTTTTTGTCAGAACTCAGACAAAGTAGATTCATACTTGGGTTTGGGATGTTTCTCTGCAGCAATGGATCCAGCAGCTGTAGCAGATGCTTCGTCCAAGGAAGGTAAGAAACAGGACTGTCAAAAACATTTAATTGTTTGAAGCCCTCAGATCCAAATGCAATTTGAGAATCATAGAATCATTCAGCTTGGAAAAGTTCTCTAAGATTATTGAGTCCAACTGTTAACCCAGCACTGGCAAGTCCATCACTAAAACATGACCCCAGTGTCACATCTGTTTTTTGAACACTTGTTTGCTCCTGAAGCCCCTTGATTGCCCCACATAGGCATCTGTATTTTTTTTTTTCTTTCGCCATTATTAAAATAGTGAAAGAATTATTTTTTAAACACCTGGGGAATAAGATATCAGAAATGTCTCCTTCACATCGTTACACTGGAAAATAGAGAAAAGCTGTCCACTTGCCTGGCACCATTCATCAGTAACAAAGTGCTCAAAAAAGGGAGCTGGGAGTTGCTTCTGAGAGTAACTTACAGCCCCTTTCAGTGAGAGCTGTGGGTGCTCAGATGTTTGATTGCAAGGCTATTTAGGAGGTGCTTAAAATACAGATAGAGAGATGTGATCTCTATGCTTGTGGAAAGCTGTAAAAAGAAACAATTCTGCCCGCCAACCACTATCTTTTGATCCCTAACCAGAGGTGGGTTTGGGAAGGAGCTTGCTTGTGTTCACTGCAGCGTGTTAGCTCTTGGCATCACGGTGGTTACAGAAGGAACAGAGCAGAAGTAGCTGTTTGTGGTAGAAAGAAAAGACAGCTTAAAATGAGTGCAAGTGTGGGAAAATAGCACTTTCATGCAAATAATCTTTACAGTGAAAAACTCCATCTGCTCTGGCCCTGTGCATTTGAACTTATTTTATGTTGTACTGGAGCACGCAGATTCCCTGCGAAATTGCTTAAAAGCAGGAGTCCCAGGCTTTTGTGTGTCTATACATATCCTTGGCATGCCACTTAACTCCCTTCTCACCTCAGCCATGAAACACCACTGCAGTTGGTGGGATTCCTCGGGAGAACCATTTCCAAGGAGAAATGGCATTGGCATTTGGTCCATTTCAGGCAGAACGGGAACATGTGCACTCACGTCCCAGACGGTTGAGCATGCTGAGAGCTGGTGACAACAGTGACAACCAATGCCATAAGTCTTGCTGATCCCAGTGGGGCAACAGCAAGTCCCTAATCCCCTTGTTGTTTCCAAGCTTCCTGTTTTGAAATTGCCATAATTAAATTCTAAAGACTGAGAAAGCACCAAACGAGTTGCCAAGTTTGTGTCAAGCTTTATCAGCTGATCTCATCATAATCCGGTAAATAGCATATCATGAACATCAAATCTAATTAAATGCTCTTGAGATACGGGTTAAAAAACAGACACAAACAAGAATCAAACATTTAAAACCTGCCGCTGTACAACCAGAATTAATCCACAGGGAGAAGTGAATTTCCTTGAAATCTGGACAAATAAGCCTTCCATGTTTTCCTTTCCCCAGTGGCTCATGGTCGCTCTGGCACACACAGTCAGAAGGAAAATGCAGTTACTGGGGTTTTATTTTCAACAGAGATTGCATGAAATGCACCTCTAAAGTCTGACTTCTGAAGTAGAATACGGGATGGGGCAGAGGAGACATATTTTATTTATATATATATATTTATCCCCAATATTCTCAGCAGTACTTTAGGTGCTGTCCATATGTAAAAGAATGCTCTCTAGCCATAGGCAGCACAATGAAAAAAAGCTCTAATGAGGGCTCAAGAAGGCAGCAGTGACGTTGCTCTTAAGCCAGTCTCTTGATCATTACATTATCTGCCAGGCACCTTTGGAAACACCTCTAACGCACCATAGGTGTCTGTGTGTGTGCACAAGCCCTTAGGGCTACACCTAGGCTGCTAGTAAATTAAACAGTGGCAGGTAATATTCCCAGGCATTGGAATTTGATAGTCTACATTGTTAAATTCCTAGAACCTGCCCTGGCACATTTTTGACCTGAATCAATTAGCGTTCTCCCACACATGTCCCAGGAATTTAGGAGTTAGCACAGCCAGAGACCATTCCTGAGAAATGCCGTGACTTCAGTCGTCGTGTGTGGTGACAGGAGGAGCTTGATATTATGGACATGGCTCATTCCAGGTCAGAGGGCCTCATTGCCAGAGAACAGCCCTAACAAACCCTCATGTTCTAATCAGAGCTGTTGCCTCTGTGCACGTCTTAGCCTACATCTGCTCTGTACTTAATTTGGGTACGTCACAGGAGTGCTCTACCCTGAGCAGATCACATCAGAGCTGTGTGAAAGGGCAGCTCAGGACTTTATCTGCTGCTTGACTTTATGAACCACAGCTTTCCTACACACAGGCAGGAGCTGTTCTCAAATCCAATCTTTCCAATAAGTTCCATTAGGTTTCAGCAGAGAGGAACATGGTAAATGGACTCTTTGTTCCCACCCTTCTTTCTTGATATGACCAAGCACATCCCTGGTCTCTGTGATAATCAGCAAGAAGTTGGTGTTTGCATCTATTGCAGTCCTTTAAAGAACTCATTCACAAGAGCTAAGAATTCATACCAAGCAGTATAATTTCACTTTGGCAAAAAAAAAAAAAAAANAAAAAAAAAAAAAAAAAAAGTATCTTTTCACCTCCAGGATAAAGCTAAAAATCAAAGGTCATAGATTTGCCTCAAGTGAAGAGAACAACCCTTCTGGTGTGGATTCACCCCACCCAGCTTTACATATCTAAAATAAAACCTCACTTTCTCAAGTCTTCTCTGCTTCTCTGCAGCCAAAGCAATGTGACATCACAAGGTGTTCAGTTCACCTCAGACCACTAATACAGGGAGCGCAGGCCAGCAATAATCATCACTTCAGCATTTCAAATTAATGTCTTTTACCTGTAAACCTGCAGTGCTTCTTGATCTGTCCACTTTTGACATTGCCTTTCAAGTCTCTTACAAGCCTCACCACTTTTCTGTATTTTCACAGGGAAATAAAAAGAAAATTAACCAGTTGTGTCCCTGTCAAAAATAGTAAAATCTACTGTCAGAGTTTCAGACATTATTCAAAATGAAGTTTCTGTTCTCATGATAAAAACCCTAAGTTTCACAGCACTAAGGTCACCCTGACTGAGAAAGTTAAGCAGACCCCTTGCAGAGCAACTGTTCATCACAAATGGTTCATTCCCATATCTGTAATTGCCCCTAAAGCAATGTAGACTGGTCCTACTAACTAACTTCCCAGCTATCGCCAGGGTAGATCCTGTTCTAAGGAATTCTTCTCCTGTACAGGCTTTAATACCACAATTCTGTGTGTTGTGATCATTCAAAAACCCATAGCAAAGATGGGTGGATGGATGGATGGATGGATGGATGGATGGATGGATGGATGGATGGATGGATGGATGGATGGATGGATGGATGGATGGATGGATGGATGGATGGATGGATGGACAGATGGTTGTGGAAGCAAAGGCACAAGAATAGCCACTTAAATGTGCATCCCCACCAAGCAGCAGCTGCAAGGGACCTGCTGATTCCAGCCACACAGAGGATTGTACCCCAGACTCTTGTATTGCAGTACTATAGCCCACTTAAATATCCTTGTGATATGGATTTAAATCAAGCAAACTGCAGTTTGTACCTGTGGCATTTAAAATATGCTTAAAACAGGATTTTTATTCCCCATTCACTAACTCCATTCCTTAAAATAAATTTATTTGTGTTGCAGAATCTGAATTTACCTGTCTTTGGAAATGCTTTAGTACAGGATGTTGTGCAAAAGTGGCAATTTGTGATCCTTGGGCATTTTGTAATACTGTGACTTTCTTGGTCCTGTTCTTCCTCCCTCTCCACATGCCTGTCACACTGCCAGGCCCTCCTGCAGCACAGCCTGTGTTTGGCAGGCTGTGTCCTCAAAGACCACCCATCATTCCCAGTATCTCCTTTAGGACACTGCACCTTCAGTTCACCCCCTTTTCCATGAGGTCTGCAGTCCAATAGGCAAAGGCAGCTTCAAAACGAGACCTTGCCAAACATATTTACAGAAAGCTAATGACAGAGAAACAATGGCAATGAGGAAGGGAAAAAAATCAATTCACCCGGTCATTTGGCAAGGAAGGAATACACACTTCCCTTCTTTCCAAGGTTTTGCTTTGGGTCCAGAGGGAAAGGTCTGCTGTGTTCAGTGGAAATAAAACTACTTGTGTAGCTGAGTATCAGAAGAGCCAGAAAAGCCAGTGACCTGTGATGCCTTTAAAGCAAGATAATATTTATCAGCTTTAAAAGGAAAGCAACTTTAATCTTTGACGATCAGAGATTATGACAGAAAAATATATTATCTGTCAGTGCCATTATTAATAGCAAAAAATAACAGTAACACCTTGACAAATTCCATGCACGGCAGATGATCAGCATTAGCTGATCACTTTTTTGTTAACTGGTCTTACAGTTTTTGGGCTGAGCCTATCGGTCAGTCAGCAGGAAGTTGCTTATCAGGTGTGCATCCATTCCTTCACTCCCTTCAGTCACCATCATGTTAATATCAAGACAAAGGCACAGGATGAAAACTGTATCTTGACACTTCTTAATTTGTTTCAGCTTTGATGCTGGAACAGTTGTTGTCTCTTTATGGTTCTTTTTCTCAAAGACACTGTTCTTCCTCCTTGCCAGTGATGCCTTAATATGTGGATGTTTGTTTGGTACCTTAAGGGCACATTCAAAGTGCATCAACATCTTTTTGAATCTCCTTTGTACAGCCAGTTGTTGGTGATAAAATCTTTCTGCTCAATGTACTTTTACTTCTTTGCAAGTGGTTACATTTCTGCCTAACATGTTGGTGGGTCTCACATTTTGAAAACACAAGTTAACACTGAAGTTATACCCAAGTTGTGAATTTTCTCTTTGGGCATTGGAGGTGATGCCCTTTCTCAGGTGCTCTGGTTGAAACTCAAGACTTTCCAACTGTTCCAACACGGATCAACAGACTGTAGCTACTTTGCTCTGTGAACACAAACTCGACGTGGTACCTAAGGCAATGTTTCCTTCCCTTTCACGTCCCTTACCTATGGAAGCACCCTTGGGGCTGGTTGAGGGTCATCCTGCTCCTTAAGAGAGGTCTGGTAAGTAGTGGAAGAAAGAGATGGAAGGACACCTCCTTCAAAGCAGCTTGTAGTCAATAGAAAAATCTCAGCGTTGTTCAAGTATTTTACTTCACACAGAGGTGAACAGAGAACGAAAGTCCTGATACTTCAAGCCTCTACAAACACTTTTGAGCTCTCCACATCTCTGTCATTCCCCATTCCTATGTCTCAGTAAGAGCCATGTCACCTTTCCAGTTCTGCGTACTTCCAAAACAATTTGTATTTCCTTTGCTGGCACTTCCTCCCTCATCTCTCTTCCCTGACTCCCCTCTCCCTTCTGCCTGTTTTTAATCTGACTTTGTCTTTCCGGCCACTTCATCCCCTGACACATGCCAGGAGCCATCAAATGGAGTGTGAGGTCAGAGTCCTCTTCCCTTTTCCCAAGAAATGATACTTGGGTTTGGGCAAACATGATCAGCAGCAGAAACACCAACAAATGCAGCTTTGCAGAACAGGCAGCTCTCCAGCAACTCAGGGCTGCAAGCTGGGGCATTTCTCCAGTGTTGCTTCCATTAAGGCCACTGTTCCTTCTGTTCCTCTCTGATCTGACATCCCTTCAGGCTGAGGGCATTATCACATCTAAGAAGTCATTATCCCAGGCCTGAAAATAATGATGGCAGAATCGCAAGAGACTAAGACCAAGAGAAAGAAATGATATTGTTCTTATTTTTGAGGAACAGACAGGTAAAGAGGCCCAGATTTGTGAAATCCAATCCCACTGCTCCTTTGCAGTTCTGGCTGGAAGTACCTAACTCCAGTCTACCCAGCAGAGTCCAGAATGATGTCTGGGTTTCCAAATAACCCCAGGCAGTGAGGGGACTGCCCTGTCCAATCCAGCCCATAGCTGCAGTCCTGAGCCTGCCCACTGCAGGAGTTGTAACAAGTTGGGGTAATATCACAATATTGGAAGCATCAGTTCTTCCACAAAACATTTAGGTGACAACACTGATTGAATCATTTTCTAACCAACAGGCATCATTATTCTAACTAACTAACCAATTAGAAGGCATAACTCTACCTGTTTGGTAGAGTCATCTACTAGGTGACTAAGGAAAGTCATAACTTAGAGATGTGGGTAATGCAGTCCCAGAGAGACCTTACTTCAGCTTCACAAGGTGAAGTTCTAAAGACTCAATATGAAACTCTTTTAATGGAATTGTAGAAGACTGCTGACTGCTGTGCAGATACAAAAATGGATTTGAATGACTGGTTTGGGATGCATTAAGGTTGTTTGCCAGAAGCTGTTGTATCTTGTTAGCTGACATCTCATGGCAGCTTCTCTGCTGTGGACGTTGACCAGTGGGAGCTTCACACAGGTTACAAGGACCTACCACCCTGTTCCAATGGTCCTGTTCTAAGAGCAGATCCCATTTGAGCTCAAGGCTCGGGCATGACTCCAAGGCATGACCCAGGGTTCATCCTGGGTGAGCGTGGCAGTAGATGGCAGCAGTGCACATCACCCCTAATGCTCATGGAACCAAGGTGGTCCTGCTTGACGATGGCCATTTCCCAAGGAACAAGATCAATCAAGGTACAAGGTCAAACATAATCATCCTCCAGAGGCCCCAAAACCACTCTGCCACTTGATGCAAATATTTTTTCCCACACAGACCTCACATTTCCCAAAATGGAAGGCAAGACCCTGTTCTCCAGTGCTGAACACCTCTGGTGATGACTGAGCTTTTGGGTGTACATCAGCAGTCACAAGAGTGGATTAAACCTCTGTCATTGAATGTTCCCACTATGCTCACATGATCCTGAGCACTCCTGGATGCAGGGACTCATCTTGGAGTCTGCCTGGAGAGCTGAGCTTTTGGGAAGTAAATGAAAAGGCAACAGCCAGGGAAATACCAAGGGCCACCGATGTAAATGCAAGCACAGCTCCAGGCTGAAAAACAAAGGACAGGGAAATGAAAAGCAAAGCTGAGGAGCCATCCTCAGCACTTGTGGTTCACTTTCCCCTCCGAAGAAGATTTAAGGAGTCAGTGACAGCTGCCAATCTCACCTCCCCTGCAAGAGGGGGTTGGCTTAAGTGGTGTGTCAGGAGAAGATGGCAAGAGGGATTTTCTTTTGTTTTTTTAAGGAATTAAAGAAGATCCTGTGTCTTTAACCTTCAGGATAACCTTGTTTCAATCTGGTTCTCATTGCTGGACTGCTCCTTGATGAGCTTTTTATGCCTGATTAATTAGTACACTGAAGGGAAGTGGGGGCTGCTCTGTTTAGCAGCGTGTGCCTCCTTCTGACTAATCCACCACCCAGCTCTACAGCTCCAGAGGGTCTGCATTGCCTCTTTCATGCCCCTGGTGTGGGGTTTCATTACCTCTCTCTACTTTTTGATTGTATGCTTCCTATTGATTTAGCCACATTTATTGAGGGCTAGCTGGAGACCAGTACAATTTGAGTTTGTAGGCTTTATTTCTCCACTACCACAAAACTTTTCAAAGGAAAAGAAAATGCAGATGAAGGAGTGAATGGTTTGGATTTATGGAGCATTATCTTCCAGAGAGACACTTTTACAGTGTTATTGATGACAAGAAATCATAATTTTTTTAGGAAGATAACTTTGCATATGCCATTATTGCCAGTGTGTGTGCAATCAGGAGAAAAGCACTTTTGTGGTCCTTTAATTTTTAGAAATATGAACCCATAATAATACAACTTATGCTAAATTATTTTGTGTCCCAGTTTTCCCGAGGGGGGCAGGGAGGAAATGCTGACCATCTTGGTAAATCACTTTCAGCTCTGACAATAAAAAGTATTGGATAAAAGCTAAGCAGTATTACCAGGGATAAAAATGAAGGCAGCTTTCTGCTCAAATAGTTTTTTGGCTAAAACTGGGAAAAGTAAAACTACAAAGCAGATGTGAGTGTACAAAAAAAGTCTTTGGCCACTGGAGTCAAGGCAGGTGGTGGCTGAGTCACTTTGTCACTCTCTAGGAGTTATGGGGCAGTCAGGTCCAATTCATGGGGAAGAAATGGTGTGTGAGTGCCCCCAAGACACCTCGTGCAGCCTGCACAGCCCTGGCCACAGGACGTGGGACCAGCCATGCCCTTGGTCCTGCTCCCTCACCTTTCCTCTCTCCAGGTCAGGTGAGGGCTTTGCACTCGATCAAGGAGGAGTTAATGACTTCATGTAGACATGCCTGGGTGAGGTTCCCAGGGCTCGCCAAGGGGGCAGGCAAGGTGAGCAGCAGTCCCTGCTCATCACTCCCGATGAGTCAATGAGCTCAATGTTAGCCTGAGGCTGTACCTGATATCCACGTTTCAGGTGCAAACAGGAGGGGAACAAATCTGTGTTTGGGGGGGAAAAAGGAAAAGCTTCTTTCTGGGGCTGTAACCCCATGGGTACAGCAGGGCCCCTCCAGGCTGTTGGGAGCTGCTGTGGGTGTTGCCCAACCTCTTTTCCTGCTGCCTCTGAGCTTTGGTGATGCTGCTGTGTCCTCAGCAGGAGAGCTCCACAGGAGCTGTAAAGTGGCACTTCTGTACTCCAGGGAAACTTCATGGCACCATCCTCAGTGCTCAGGTGCTTTCCTGGGTACATGACGTGTTCAATTCAGAACTCACAGAGTAACCAAACACTCAGAGAGCCAAATTCCCCTTCCTGCTGTAACTCCAGGCTTGGAGCTGTGGAAAATGGTCTGGAAGGGAATTGGAGAGGAATGCAGTTCACCTCAGTTCCTAAAGGCAGGATCAGGTCTCCTTATGGGGATCCTTTTTTGTCTAACCTGGTCTCAAAACCATCTGGGTATAAAAACCCCCACCCTCCCTGGGTGATCCCTTCTGGTGCTCACCTGGGCTTTGACTCACAGAATGGTGAATTTCCCTGGTGTGATGCAAGGAGAGGTTATATAGAAAATATTCCTTACACGGAAGGCATGGTAAAAAAAATTGGAGATAATACATGTGTACCTCACCTGTCTGGTATTCAGACACTCAGTGACCCTGGGTAACCCAAAACAGGCACTTCAGCTGTAAATAACTCCTCAAAGTAACAAGAAATCAGCTCCTCTGTTTTTGAAAACTCTTCCAAAGCCTCCTTTGGTAGGTTGCATTTCAAAATAGCGTCCTACAGGTTCAGTGACACACGTAGCCCTATTTCACCAGAGAGAAGTTCAGTGTTCGGCCAACCCAGCTGGGGAAGCTTTAGTTCAGTTTAACTTTGTTAAGGGAAAACTGAATAGCTCATTTTGAGTATCTTTTACTTCCAAAGTACACGACTAAACCTGCATTTTTACTCCGGGTAAAAGCCCATTCCTTCTGGAGAAGCTGAGCTGGGCAGACGCCTGGAAACTTTCTGCTGCACTGGAGCACAGGAGGGTGCTGAACTTTCCCAGGCTCTGCTGGAATGTGGGGCACGCTGTGGAAACTGAGGAGCACCGTGAAACGAGATGCATGTGAGTTCCCATCCTTTACCTTGGGTTACTCTGAGACGTGGCCCAGTGAAGAGCAACACAAACTGGGGTGCAAGGAGCACTTCCTCTATCAGGAATTCCTCTGTTATCAGCAAACAATAGCTATCCCTCCAAAATATCAGTCCTGAGCCACTGCCTGCTGCTGAGGGAATACAAATGCCGTTGCACAGGGCATGGGTGAGATGCTGAGCACAGCCTGGGCTTCTGCCATGAGGAGAGGCACTGAACAGAGCCTGGGAACATCTGGGAGCCTCCTCCACATGGACAGACCTACAGGGCTTGGTGCCTGCCTTGCCCAGCAAAACTCAGGCTTCAAGGAGGCACAAAAATCCATTAATGGGACAGTGGAGCATATGCAAGCTGAAAAATAACCACTACACACAGAGGAATAAAGTGGTCATGGAGGATGTTGGGCTAAAAATTTCAGCAGTGTCTCCTTAAAGAACAGCAGCAAGCTGGTGCCTGTGAGTGCTCCAGGAGCCTCATCGGGACATGTGAGCAGTGGCATGAAACTTCCTTTTGCAATATATTTACTCAGTGAACTCCAGAGCTGGAGCACTGAACAGAAGAACATGTACGGGGTCAAACAGATCCCTCCTCACCTTTCACAACGGGGTCAAACACCGAATTTAGCTTCCAGTGGCTGCACAGGTCACTGCCAGTACGAGCCTCCAGTCCCCGTTGCAGGGGAAGTGAAACGCCCTGGTGGGCTCTGGGACTCCTGATTCCTCTTTGCATGGAACTCAAAGAACTTTCCTGTCCCCTTCACACGGGCACTTCCCTCGGCCGCAGAGTGACCGTCCACCTCTGGCCACTGCCCCGGCCACCCACCATGGCCTCGGGTCTGGCTGCAGCTGCAAGTGGTGAAGGAATAGCAACCTAAGCAATTTTTTTTCCCCAGGGTCCTACATTTATATGGCATCTTGGCAGGATGCAGAGAGTGAGTAGCTGATGTCTTAAAGCTCAGCACTGGGGACAGAAATATAAAAACTTACAAGTAAAATTGCGTGCAATATGGCTTAGAGCAGCAAAACTACCCATTGTGCAGCCTGGTTAAGCACAGCAAAAACACACACGTGTGTGCAGGGAAGGAGGGAGATTGGGTTTGAATTAAACTGAATTTCCCCTTGACTCCCAGCATCCAAACTGAAAAATAAATTATTCACCAAGGCTTATTCCTGAAGAAGTCCTGCAGGACTGCAGGCCCAGGCCACTGCCCAGGTGTGTACTACCTAGAGATCAATCTGATGGCACTTTGCTATCAAGAGGAAACAAATTAATTTTCCTCCTTTGAAAATGGGAGACACTTGCATTAGGCCATGCATAAAATAAAAATAAGGGGGTCCTGAAAGAAATTACTGAGAGCAATAAGTATCCCAAGCCATTGCCTGCAGAGAGCTGAAGGAAACAGAGGCTGAGATGAGAAGAAAATCCAATTTTATTCCCCCTTTAAACTGAAAGTCTTATCAAAACCATCCCTTCGAGGCTGAGGATTGCTCTCTGTGAGTCAGGGCTGTTTTCTGGGTGTTGAGGGGAGAGAACAGCAAACACCTCACAGTGGGTGCCCTCCTGAGGCGACAGCATCACCTCTGAAATGTGCAGGAGGAACAGTCCAAAGAGATTACCTGGACCTGAACAGAGCAAAAGAGGCTCACAGGACCTGCCGTGGGCAGTTTTGCCATGGTGGAAGCTGTTCAGATGTGCATGAGAACCCTCCTGCTGCAGGTCAGAACATCCAGCTATCATTAAAATATTCAGCTTGAAAGTTTAGGGATCAAATTAGTGATCTGCTGTGAAAAGTATGCAGATTTTTGTAAAGAAGGTGCTGCTGTTCTATTTTTAAAAAAAAAAGAAATTCCCAGTGAGTGAGACAAGAGGAGAAGCTCCCCTCCCACCTTGTAGCCAAACACAAGGTAATGTTTTGTTTCTGACTAAAACTAAACTATCATAGGAAAAAATGTCACTTATCAGGAAGTTTGCTGTAGATTTTGAGAGTCCAGCAGTGATTTCTCCAGAGCTGCTCCCTCGTCCTTTGCTGGCGGCAGACACAGGCAGCCGCCCTGCCCTCTCCCCTGTCTGCCTTGCGGCTTGGGTTAGAGTCACAAAGGGTAAAAAATAGCCCAAGAAATGTGTGCAGGTCTTATCCTGCCTCTTCTTCTCCCTGTCAGGGTTATCAGACCCATGCTTTTGTCATCACCAGTGAAAAGGAGCAGATCCTGACCCCGTCAAAGCCCTGGTGCCAGTGCCAGGGCAGCCGTGGGGAGCCCCGTGTCACCCTGGTGCCACTCTCCTGTGGGAGACAGAGGGATAACGGCGTTGCAGCAGGAATGGTTTGCTCAGGGAGCAGCAGTCCTGTAAGACCTGCCATGGTTTAATAGACATATTTGGTGACAGTTTTAATTTGGGAAGATGTCTGCAAAAACACGAAAGGAATAAAGGATGTTGGTTTCATTTTGCTACATGTCTCTTTCCAAGAGGATATTTTTGATCAGCTTTCCAATGTTAATGCCCTATTAGTGGTGAGGCAAGATCTGACAAAACTGTAATAATGCTTTTCCCATTTACGGTCTTAAAGCACTCAAATAATTTCTATCACAAGTCAATGAAATTAAATTAAATATACAGAGAGAAAGTGTGGGTCAAGTTCTGTGGAGTTTGGGTCATTGCTAATAATGTAGCCAGATTAAAAAACCTTCAAGTTCACATAAAGTGAAAGGAGAGGCAGAGCTTCACCAGAGTTAGGAAACTGCCGAGTGCTGAAGGAAGGGAGCAAAGTGAAAACCAGACAGTGAATCATCGTCACTCGTGTGTGCAAAACCTGACTGGGAATTCAGGCAGGTCCTCTTGTTTTGCTTTGCCCATCCCTTTTATTCTTTTTGCAGGTTATTAATACTTGTGCTAAGCAGATGTTTGAGGTATCCCAGAAGGGAACTTCCCTCCATGACTACCCACAGCATGTTTCTTTCCCTGTAACCCTCCCCAGTGTTCCTTCCACTCAATCCTCGCTGCAGCAGAGCAGGACAAGGAGCTGTTTGGCTGAGCAGGGCTTGCTGAGGTCACTTTGTGTCTTCAGTGACCTGCCAGGCTCTGATTGACATCCTTGCTCTAGCTTGGCATTAAAACACAGTTTTAAAGATGGAATTGAATATTTGAGGGTACATTTTAAAAATGTAGAAGGAGAGAAAATGGGGAGGTAGATTAAACAAGATAATTTCTTCAAAGCAATGTATTGTGCTTCCAGATCTTTTAAAAGGGAGGGACAACACTGACAAAAGATATTTTCTGGCTGGCAGGCAGAAAGGAGAGTAGAAGACTTGAGAGCAACCTGTCTAAGAAAGGCATGATCTTTTCACCCTTTTTATTTTGGCAGACTAGGCTACGAATTGCAAGCAGCATTTCTGTTTCATTGATTGCATTTGCAGTGGGTTTGTCCAGAAGTAGCAGACTAGCTGGGAGTTAAAACACAGTAAATCAGAAGCCATCAAAGAAAGGGAGATAAGAACCCACTGCACTTCAGGACAGCTCAGAATGGGGTTTGTGCTGATGGTGAGTGCATGGACAGGATGAGTTCTGAGCTGCAGCTGCACAGGCAGCCTCAGCAAAACATCTCAGCACACCATCCCCAGCCTCAGCTCAGCTCCTGGAGCTGCCTGACAGGCTGGGGGGCCCTCAACTGCAGAGCTTCTGCCAGCAGACCCCAGGGATGGGGTAAAGAACAGTCCCAGCAGCAGAAGAAGAACCTGGAGGGGTAGAAAGTGCCCATTATCTCCCAGTCTGCCTTTATCACAGCCCACTTAAACACCTGTAATTTTCTGAAGACACAGACAGGTTACTGCACTCCTCAAGAGTACTGCTTCTGGCAAAAACAAAATAAACCAAAGGGGAAAAAACCCAAACGCAACTTTACTTTACATTTAACCCTCTCTGATGGGCATCGTATTTTTAGAAGCATTTCCCCCACATTAATACTTCCTGGACGTGCTCAAACACCGTCTGACGTTACATTGAGGCAAATTAGTGAAGATGGAGGCTCATAAATCCTGAGGAACTACAAACCTAATTAAATGCCTGTGTGATGCACTTGTGTGCAGAGCGATGGTTTGCAGGTCTGCGTTTCCCAGATACCCCAAACGAGCTGTGCTTGCTGCAGGGGCCAAGGAATGGCTCCTGCTTTCCCAGGTCCTGCCACGCGTGGGGCTCTGGGGAGCCTGGCACAGGCAGCTTGAGGAGGCACCATGCCATGATGCCACCACCTTGTTTCCTTCTCAGTGCAGCTGTGTTTGTTGGGATCAGCAGCATGCCAGGCCTCTGTCACACCCCATCCTCCTTGGGCTCAGCAAGTCCTCTGTCCATCCACAACTGCTCCACTGACAGGGTGCAGATGGCCCAGAGCTCACTTGTTGCCCCTGTACCCTTCCTGGTGGCAGAAATGGCACCACCAGGGATGTGTCCTTGGATGCTGGATATGGGAGGAAAGCTGGCTTTTTCCTCCTTTGGCTCTTCCAGTAACAAAAGACAAGGATCTCGTAGTCCCAGCACTGTGTTCCTAAACAGGCTCTGAGTCCTGGACACATCGCGACCCCAGGCTGCTTGGAAGAAGAAAAATGGAAATAACAGAAGAAAAGCTGCTCTTGGCTCCTCACATGGTGACTGGTAGCTGGAGTCAGCATCAATCAGCAAGGGATTCTGCTTCCATGAGCAGTTCAGGAGAGCTCGGTGGGCACACCTGATATCACAGGTATTTGTTCCATGGCTCCTGATTCTTTACAACCTTTCATCACTAAATAAAATGCTGCACCTCGCTACACAGGTGAGCCCCTCCACACTGGCTGGGGGATGCACTTGCAGGTGGAGTCAGCCAGGGATGGCTTTGCTGGACACACCGGGCTCCAGCAAGCCAGCTGAGAATTCTGATTATTCTGAGTAGTTTGGACAGTTATTCTCAGGAATGAGTCAAACAATTAAAGTAAAACCCCTGCACTATTTTTTCCTAATGAAAAACTTACTGGTTTAGGATTTCAAGCCCCTGGCTAGGAACCTTCTTTTTTCCTCTTCAGGGCTGGGTACAGCAGAGCCTCCACTGACCTCAGCTGAAGGTATCTGCACATCATCTTCAATTTAGGCTCCACTTTTGACAGTTCTTAGGCTTAATATGTGTCTTTTGCTGTATAAAAATGACTTTTCTCCCACTGGGAGAATGCAAGAAGGCTGAAAAAAATACCCAGAAAAATAAATTTCCTTTTTCCCTTAAAACTTCAGTTTGAAACATTGTTTTGGAATGGAGAAGCCAGAATGGAAAGGAAGTCCCACACTGAAACCACCAAAGTCCTGTAGGATTTAAGGGAGTGGGATTATTTGAGTCGTTGTTGTGGGTGTATGTTTTCCCTGTGCTCCCCTAAGAGCTGACTGACTCCCAGCATGTGCCAGCTCAGGGTGGGGAGCAGAGGGGGAGCTGTGACTGACTGTGCCTCCACAATGCACCTCATTGTCTTTTCTTCTCTTACAGCTGTTTTTGTGAGTGTGGCTTTTGAAGGACTCTGCGTGTGGGGTTTTGTGTGCGAGGAGGTTGCAGGGATTTAAAGGGAAAAGCTGAACTCAGCCTCCACGTTTGCATGCTTTGGATTACACACCTAGGTCTTGCCCACTCACTTTGTGTTGGCTACAGTTTTGCTCAGGCAAAAACTCACATGGGAGCGTTCAGACTGTCCACATGTGCAAATTGGAGGATTAGCTCCCTAACAATTGGTCCAAAAACACAGAATTGGTGATTTACAAGCTCAGCCAAAATAACAGCTCACATTCTCTGATGAAGGAACTTGGCATTGCATTACTGAAATTGGAGGAGCTTTGCAGATTTACACCAGCTGAGGATTTGGGCATAGGTGTCTCCTGAGTGAGAAAAATCCGAAGGGAAAGAACTACTCCATTCAGTTTATTTTTACAGAGCAGAGTCTACAGAAAGTGGTCACTTTGCCAAAGAAGCCGGAATCACCTCACGGCTGTCGGTGCATGAGCAATAACGCCTTGAGGGGATTCACAAATTTGTGCTGTGACAAAATTCTGCCATTCCTGCCAAGAAACGGGAACCACTGCAGTTTAATGTCCTTTTTTCTTTCCCTAAACAGCGGTATAAATGGCATTTTTGTACTTGGAAACTTCAGGCCCGCACTTTCACCCTACTAATTCCAGTTGCATTCACAGTTGCAGTAAAAGGCCACGTCCCTCATAATTGCACATGAAGCCACACATGCACGAGCTTTCCCGAACACCACAGTGTCACTGGACTGCCACAAGAAATGTGCTTCCACACACTTTACTTGCTTTATTTTCTTTCTTTCTTAGCTCATCACACAATGTATCCAGGGTGCCTCCCCTTGCCTCTCGATTCCACCTTGCTTCAATGAGTTGCAGCTATGGGATGGGTTGTTGGGGTGGAAATGGTTTTGCAGAACCCACAATCACTGGAGTTTGAGGCCTACACTTTAAATGTGCCTGTAATGTGTCTGTTACTCATTGCTTTGTTTCACTGGGTGTGTCATATGCCATTTTCCCTTAATGAGGAGCTGTTACAAGGCAAGTTTATTCATTCTTGCTGGGTGCTGGAAGATCAAACCACGTAGGGTGACATGATCACGAACACTCTGCTGGAGGGCTGAAAATACTCTGGAATGGGATGAGAGATTTAACATGTTCACAGAGCCACGACTTGCCAGGGAGAGGAAGGTGGTATCGTTCCAGAGAGCGGAGGAAACCATAACTGGGCAAGGATGAGATGTGTAAGTTACAGGAAATATTAAAATTCAACAAAATCTGCTCTGACACCCAAGCCTCAAATAGCGCTTCTGGGATGGATTAATTATTCAGGCAGAAATCCGCACCCACCCAAGCCTGCTACCTGCAAATCTGCCAAACCCAGCCCAGCACTGCTCCTTCAGATGCACAGCCACCCTTAAAACATTTGTATTAAAATGGTACGGCTCTCTGGAGACACTGCTACGGGGGAGTGCAATGCGGTGTTGCAATGGGAACGCCACTGCGAGCAAATCACTGGTTTGGCAGGAGATCATGGGGAGCCGTGTGCTGGGAGCTCCTGAGAATGTGGACAGCAGAACCAGCTGCATGGGAAAAGGGGCAGCCATGAAGAGGCCAGAGCAGAAACAGCAGGAAAAAAAAGTCAGCTTAATGAAAAAGCAAACAGGCTGTCCTTGGAGAAGGCTACAAGGAGAAACATGAATTTGCACTCAGTTGCTCAGGATGTTACAACCCCAGGTTCTCTTGAGAGTCCCTTTCTGAAAATCCTCTATTTGTGTGTCTCACTTCAGACAGACAAACTTTTTTGTTTGTAAGGTTAATGTTTCCTTTTTTTTGGAGTCGAGATGAGGTTTTTTTCAAGGTCCAAGTAGGTGCCTAGGTGCCACATGCAGTCCTTTGCCACCTTCTGCTGCGTGGGCAGCTGCCACCTTCCTAGGAAGGCCTGCTTTAGTAATTTAATCTAAAAATTGTTGGCCATTCAAGAGACATCAATGAGGACTCTCACTTTTTCCTGGTCCCTTCCTGTGGCATATTGATGGCTCTTACTGAAGATCACAGTACAGGGTATTGAGAAGTTGCTGAGTATGACTAAGACTGCGTGCACTGGAGAGAGTGGTGGAATAAAAATGTGCATCTGCCTGGTGCTTTCTCGTCTTGCCATAATACACAAATTTGGATTCAGGATCCCCAGAGTATGAAGCCTTTTTTTTTTTTAAGTTCTAGCCTTAATCTGGTCTCAGATAAGGAGGTTGGGTTGCCCCAAATGGTCCCACAGAGATTTGTGGTAGGAACGGGATCAGTTGTTTTCTTACAAGAACCATGACAACCTGGAAAGGGGAACTCACAGCATCTGCACACAGAGGAGATTTCAACATCAGGCATAGCTAAAGCCTGGTGAGTAATGAGAGCCAGGGGGGCAGAAGGTCACAGGCTTGTGCAAAAGAGGTGAGAGACACTAAAGGAGGTGGAAATGGGTTTCCAAGTAATGAAAGGATCAGAAGAGCTGAGATGACAGCGAGCAAAGATGACAAGGAGGGCGTGGGAGACTTCAGGATGATTTTACCTCAAACTGCAGTATGAAAACATGAGAGGAAATATAAGAGGAAACATTACACAAGCTCTAGGGAAAAATAAACCACAGATCCCTATAACAGATTTAACCCCTGTGTCCCTAACAGGCTTATCCACACCTCTGCACTTTGGGGAAGTTCAACCATGAACCAGCTTGCACCTTTGCCCTCTGCTCCATTTCTTCTGAAGGATAAAAAGTGTGAAAAAAAAATGAACTGGTACGAGGAATGTTGTATAAATCATCCAAGCAGAAGTAGAGGTCTGACATAATTTTTCACTTGTGTCTTGCTGTTGATAAGAAGGTGATTTCCAAGTCAATAGACCCTAAAGAGAGATACTCGAAAGGCCTTCAGAAAAATTTTACATGCACAGAGGCAAAGTTGCAGAACTGGGCCCTAAGTGGAATTAAAAATGGATCAAAAAATAGTATAGAATGTTGGAAAAGCATTTAAGCAACAGTGACAGTAATTTGGGCACATTTGTTGGCAAACCTTAAATATGACCACAAAAAAGGAACATATGCACAGTCAATCACCTTAATACCACTACTTAATGAAGGGGATTGGGAATTAGGAAGAGCTGGATGGCATAAAATCAGAGCAGGGGAGGATGGAATGAAGAGGTGATGCCTGCTACCCGGAGATAAAGGGGACACGGAAAAAGAAGAGATCATGAGGGTACCTAGGCAGCTGCAGAAAACCACCCTGCAGAGCAGTGTTGTGGTGAGAGCAGGGAAAGTGCCCGTGTGTGTAGGAGTGAATGAGATGAATCATTTTCAGAAGCACAGTCCCGTGAGCAGCAGAACCAACGTAGCCCTTGGACATAAAGCTCAGGACTGACTGACTCGATTTATTGATGTCTCACGGGGGATGAGCTCATACAGCAGGTTCAGTGGGAGCACTGACAAAACCATTTTCCTTAATCGTTCTCCTGAACCCAGGCCCCTCTTTTCCTAAGACTTATAAGCACTTAATATCTTTCAGTGCACTGACAAATGGGTTGAAATTGGGTAACAAGTCCAAGGGATATTAGGGAGAAATAGATAATATTCTATAATTTTATTTTGTTAAACCATAGATTTTTTAATTGCATTTATCTAGTAAATTACTATGAGCAAGTTGAAGCTGATGGAATTTACTCCCAGTTCCACAGCTCAGGGCCTCCTGGTCTTGGAGAGCTGGGTTATCCTCACCACATGCCACGTGAATATTCAGCCTGCTGTAGTTGGTGATGGTGCAACCAGCTCCATCTCTGTGACAAAGGTAATTAAAAGACTCTGGAAGATTTTATTACCTGGAATAGTTGAAAAATGGCAAGTGTGTTAAAGTACTGATCAAAACTTTACTGATATTAATTATGTTTTCAGGCATTTTACTACTTCCTACTTTTCAGCAAAGGCCAGGAGAGGCATCAAAGAACTGCCACAGTGGTGACTGTCCCTGTAGCATCCCCACCAGCAGCAGTCAGGAAGTCCTGCTAAAAAATTCCATTTTCCCTTGGAAGAAAAACTTGTATTTCTAGGCTTGAGTACATTGAGCAAAATCTGTATTTCTAAATGGAATTGCTGAACATTTTAAGCCAAGTTTTTCCAAGGGCTTTTACATTCAGCTTCAACAAGTCAAAGAATCAAGGCCAGTAAAATCTTATGTCCTGAGGGATAACCAAGAAAAATGTTTCTAGAAGCTTCTAGAAAACACACTTAGCACTGTGATTGAACCCTGAAGAAATTAACCTCGGAAAAGACTGAAAATTAGAGCTCTCTATAGATTTGCTAATTATTCTATGAAATTGAATGGGGAATCTTAAATAGCCATTAGACATACATATACATTTTCAGATCCATTATAATTACTTCTCATCTACATGAAAGTAATACCCTAAATAGAGAGTGCTGAATGATTGTAAAGGACAGTAAAGTCCCTGTCCAGAGATACTCAGAATCAGTGCAAATATCAGATGGAAGACAGGGCTAAAATAAGCAAGAAAATGAGCATTACTGTTGGAGGCAGGTGGCTGTTCTGGGTAGAAAGAGATTTCTCTTCCTGCAAAATATTTGAGAATTTTAAAATGTTCCCAACCTGCACGCAGAGGAAGCCAAATCTTTCCAAGGTGTTTTGCTGAAACTATTAAAAAAAAAAAAAGCAAATAACTAAACAGTTTGGTTTTCAGCAACATCACAAATTATTCCCCAAACTGAAAGAAAAATTTGAAAACACTGGAAATAGCCAGAAGCTGATGTTTTCTGCTTTGGGTTTGTTTATTTTTAAGTAACTGGAAAGCTCCTTCCAAAAGAATAGAAAAAGTAAAAATTGCTCTTTTTTTGTTGTTTGTTTGTTTGCAAAATATTTGTGGGGAAATACTTGTGATTCACTGTTCACCATACTTTGGACTCGAGTTGTCAGAGCCTGGGAGCTCCTTTCTGGCTGTTTGCAGGTCTGCACTGTTCATCAGTAACTCTGGCAACTCCAGACCAACCCAGTGCAATGTCCCGTGCTTAACACTAACTTTGCAATTCCATGCTGAGTGTCGAGCAAGGGAGTAGAAAAATTTCAATTTTTTTCTTTTTATCTAAGTGTGGTCAGCCACCTGCCTTGCCTAGATCAAGAAAAGCCTCTTTTTTTTCTGCAGGTGCCCTGGGGGAAGGCCGTGTGCCTTTGCACCCTCATGTGTGGAAGGGCTGGCCCTGAACCTCTGTGTGTGTTCAGCAGACACGAGGGCAAGCGAGGACAGGCTTGTAACAAGCAGGGGCACAGACAAGTAGACACCCAAAAAAGCAGAGCTGATGTATTTATCATTAACTTGGGGTTTGTAGTAGCTGAGTACAAAATCCGAAGGACCACCCAGCTGTCAGAAAATGATTCATTTTTTTTGTCTTGTCAGACACCAGGAAAGTGTTTCCCTTCAGTAAGGAATGAAATAAAACTGCCATGAGAACCAGTGTAGTCTTACCTTTCCAAGCAGCCCCTTTGGAATATTGGTGGATTTAGTGTGTCATTTGTGTAAAGAGTCAGGGTTTGGTCTTCAACTGAAGGAGTGAAGTCCCTGGGCTTTGGGATACAGGAGCTATACCACCCTTTGGTTTCACAGGATGTGGTTCCAGGGCTTATCCCCAGGACTAAAAATTCAATAAATTTAACTGTTTGTCTGAGCAAAGACTCCCATCTACTTTGGTGATGAGCACAGGAAGGCAAGAGAATA
>VZTJ01003652.1:1067591-1086712 GCA_013397795.1 Orthonyx spaldingii
GAGGAGACGAAAGGAGACGAAAGGAGACGAAAGGAGACGAGAGGAGACGAAAGGAGACGAAAGGAGACGAAAGGAGACGAAAGGAGAGGAAAGGAGAGGAAAGGAGAGGAAAGGAGAGGAGCTGTGGAAACCAGTCCTAGGTCTAAAGGCTTGCAGGACAGAGGAACTTGTCAGCTGGTTTGGGACCAAGGGGCTGCATCAGCTCCTGGACCTTCACACCCAAAAAGCTGCCCATGGCATAACTCCAGCTGGCAAGGAATATTTTTTCTATTCCTGCATCCTTTACACTCAAATAAATTGTTGTTAAGCTATGTCTAAAACCTATGAAAATGACCAGAGGCACTTCATTGACAGCTATAGCAATTCTATAGGATTATTGACCCATGCTCAAGAATCTTAAAGAGAAATGAATGCACCAGGAGAGATGTATAGAGCAGCTCAAAGTACCAAATAAATGTATTCAACTCCATTGCTGAAAGCTTCCCCCTGCCCATGAGGGACACTTGTAATGGCCACAGAGAATCCAATTGCCTTCAATATTTGTTGATGAGGAAACAATCTGTTGGTTTATTAATTTTTAGAAAATGTTATGGCATTTGTACAAGGCAATATTGGTTTAGCTGCTATAGATCTTGCACAGGCTGACTCCTCTGTTTAACTTTCTATATTCTAAATAGGTCCCATTGACTTTCATGAGCCTGCTTGTAAGTAAAGACAACTTAGAGGATCAAAGCCCTATAAACTGTGCCATTAAATTTTAAGAAGTCAGAAGCTGCATGTTCTCTTCCCAGGCTGTACCAGCATCTCCCAGGAGTGCTAATGAGACCAGTTCTCATGTCACTGTTCTCTGGACATCAGAAGACACAGATTTGATTTTAGGCTTGATTGCACATATGAAAATAAGCAGTAACTCATGAAAATCAGTGTAGGTATACATGGCATCAAAACATAGCTGATGAAGTTCATGTTCGTGCTGAGAAACCTGCTGAAGTTCAGTTCTCTACTTAAAGCACAAGGTGCATCTGGTCTGTCCAGTAGGTTAGTAAAGCTCATTAGAATTGATTCTGCGTGTATTTGTCAATAATTCCAGGAGAAGGAAAAAGAAAAAAGAAAAAAAAAAAAAAAAGAAAAGGGAAAGAAAAAACCTATGCTGAGATTAACAGAGTGATTCAGGAATGTGTGGGAAAGATGACTCCGATTTTAGCCAAAGTGACTCTCTCCTCCATACCTTCTGGGAGAGTTTTCCCGGAAATCAGGCAGGGTTTTACTGATAACAGGGTTTCATGAAGTAGCAAGTGAGAAAAGAGAAATGGGGAGGACTTTGTGTTTCCAGAACCTTTTCAAGCCAGCACAGAGGTATGGGAGAGAAGAGGATGAAAGCATCATCCCAACACTGGTTTTTTACAGCTGTCTTCAAAACAAATTAAAAAGGTGGAAGCTGCTGAAGAACCCCCAAGACAAGCATTGTTCCAGCAGATGCTCTTTGGCACTACCTGAAGCGCAGAAGGGAGGACAATTTCCAGTGACTCCAGCACGGGCCACCTCCCACCACAGGCATCCCGGCTGTAGTTTCCACAGCCCAGAGGGACTGGGGGAGCCCTGCTGCATCCCAGCCAGCTCTGCCAGTGAGGAGAAGGGGACCTGCCCCACGGACATTCCCGGAGCCACTCTGCCCTGCAGTTTCTATGTGACAGCTCAGAGGATGTGACAAACACCCCAGGGGGGACTTCTTGCTTCCCTCCCAAGTTTTTTTGCAAGATACCATCCAAGATGTGCAGCTACTGGGTCACCTCCACAGCCCTTGGCCATCACCTCCTTGCAAAGGCACAGCTTTCCCTGAATTCTTTAAGCTTTTCTGCCAAAGGGGGCTTTATCCAAATAAAGAAGCCAGAATTTGAAGGGAGATGAATGGGAAAGAATTCAAGAGGCAAACTCCTGTCACCACCCAGCAAATGCTGCTTTTCAGGACAGGACAGGGAGCAGCACCTAGTGCAGGTTCCAGGGAGCACCAAAACCCCAGGGGACACTTTTTACTGGGACAAACATCCCTGGAAAGGTGGATGGCAAAATAAGCATATCCTGGACAGGGGGCACCAATAAATCATTCATGAAAAGAATAGGAAACATCATAGCCAGGGCAAAGAGAATGCTAATTTGCTTTGCAACCTGATCAAATGGAATGACTGGCCTTGAGGGATGCAGCCATTTTGGGGGTTGATTGCTGCAGTTAATACAGAGCATTAACTTTGCAGCTTTGCTCCAGGCAGAACTTGTCCCAAGTGATCTAAAACTTTCAATGCACTTATTCTATCAGAAGGTTTGTGTGTGTGTGAGGCTGCCTAATTAATGAGTTTCTTTTCAATATTAATATGCAGAAAAGTTTACTGCCTCAAAGGTGTGTCAATATATACATTTTTCTGGTTAAAGAAGCTTGCCTTTGGCTGTTCTAAAATATAAAAACTATTAATTAAAGTATACAGTGCTTTGGGAAAAAAAAATGAGATCGAATTGCTGAAGTCTTTGGGGAGAGTTGCTACAGAATTTATGCCAAATGTCTCAATTAATTGATATGCTAAAATGAACAACCTGGAGTATTTTAGTAAAGATTTTTCACAAGGTTTCACCTAGTCCCTTCCTACCATCAAAGAATACTGTTCAGTGATTTCAGACCAGGTGGAATCAAGAAAAAAAAAATGCACAAACTCCTCCCAAACCTGTTGAGTTGCTCGTTTCCCTGCATAAGGAGCTGCAGGGAAGCGTGGAGCCCTTATGGAGCTGTGGGTTGTGCTCTCCCCTGTGCCTGCAGAGGTCAAATGCCACCAGGTTGGTCCTTTCCCAGACATCCCCTGGTTGGTGCCTTCCGAGGCTGGCACGGCCCCTCCTGACAAGAACAACTCCTTGCAGAGTGCAGCCTGTCCTCAGCAGCACTTCCCACCCTGCGCCTTGGATCTGGGAGACACCAACAAGGACGGAGAAGGAACATTTTTGCTTTCATTTTTGCATATGGGAAACTAGGTATGAATGCAAGGCAGGTCTCTGAAGCACTTTCTTCATTATTTTGTCTTGCTTAAAGAGCTTCAAAAACAATTTTCTCCGAGTGATTTTTGTCAGAGGTTATAGAGGAAGCCTCTGGAAAAGCCAAAGGCCAAGAGCTGTGTACAAAGCCAGTATTTTAACTGTATAACTATTCTTTCTCCCCAGTGGGTGCCTGTATAAAATATTTACCAAATTATCCTTCCCCTTCTTAAATTTCCCATAGCATATGATATTATCCTTTCCTACCTGGAAAATCCTGCCATAAACCTCCACCAGTGACTGCTTAATATGCTGAGCACAGCCCTGCAAAGCCCTTCAGAGAGCCCTCCCAGCCTGTCTGGACCCCAAATTACTGCCTGCAGACACTACAGCAAACATTCCAGGAAAGTTGAAGGAAATAAAGTCTCTTATCTTAATCAGTCTGATGAGCTGATGAGGGAAAACAGCCGATGTCCATGGAGCAAGGCTGGAGTAAAGGGCAGGAACTTGTGGCTGCTGTGACAATATAAACAGCCCATGAGTGTCTTCTCGCAGTGGGATGCTCGGGAAATTTGGGTGAGTTTCTTTAGCAAAGATCTTTTGGCCAGAAAACTCTAATTTTGCAAATACAGTGCTATAGTTTTTGTGGTTGTTTTTTTTTCCCTGAGCAGGTGATTATTGCATTTTGTGTGAGGGGTTTCTGTAGGCACACATTGGCTGCGTGCTGCAAGGTGATAGAAGTAGCAGCAGGTGCAGAGAGTCTTCGGGCTCCTTTAGTTTCCTGCTTGCTGCAGCTAAGAGAAGCGTGGGAGAGAAAGTCAGGAAAAGGAAAAACTATGAAATATGCCTTTTCTTTCTTCCTCAGCTCCCTGTAGTTGCAAGGCAGGTCTTCGCAACACAAGAGATAAGCAGATGTTCAATGCAGGAGCAGTAGAGTTTAAAAAGACTCATGTGCTTTTATAGATGTTATTTGATCTCTAATAAATACACTGAATATGGGATTTTTGCATGGTGCTTTGATCTGAGGGAAGAATATTGCAGCCGAGTTGCTGCCACCCCTCTAATGAGTGGTGTTGGAGGCCCGGCACAAACCGCGGCCGGTGAAAGTGGGGAAGAAGAATGCAAACTCCGGCATCCCTGCTCCAAAGTAGGTCAGGCTCCTCCAAAGGCAGTGGCACCACGTCATTCCTGCTGTGGTGGTGGCAGACGCCCCTGCAGGGTGAAGAGCTGCCAGGGCTGCTGAGGGCAGGTGAGGTGTGAGGCAGCTCAGAGGCTCCGTCACAGCTCCGGAATGAGAGCTCTGGCAGCCCGGGCTGAGAGCTGCAAAGGACTGAGATGTCGCTACAGCAGATGCCTCATGTCTGGTACAAACCTGTCCTGGACTCGTTTGCAAAATCCCAAACTGCCAGCATAACAAAAAAAAAAAAAAACCAAAAAGGTTTTTTCTTCTGAGATTGATGCATAACTTGGATCTTGCAAGGCTTTAGAGGCTGTGCTCCAGCTGTGTTCAGCTGTAACCACAACCAGGTGCCTTCCAGCCCCGTTGGACAGTGTGACTGCTCACCCAGGTGCCTCCCTGACTCTACAGGAGCAGACACTGGGCTCTCCAATGAGTTCTGACTGGGTGCCAGGCGTTTGGAGAGCCAAGCTGCTTTATCTGCACGGCTCAGAAGACTCCCCACACACATGGTTTTTTTAGGATCAGGAACACCTCTAGGTGTAGGGGAGTCCTAACTCACAGCTGACATCCAAGGTGCTGCAATCACATTACTAATGGGCCAGCTAAAACAGGAAAGGAGCCTGTACCTGCTGCCAGCTCCTGTAATGACGTGTCCTAAGAGCACTTTCTTGCTCTTTCAAGTCATGCACACACAAGTTGCTTTACAAAGTGGTCTCTTGTCTGAGCCTCACAAACTTGTTTTACTTATAAGGTGTCTCAGATTGGAGCAAGGACTGCCAGAGGGGAAGCAGGGTTACACGGGATTGCACCACAGAAACCACCCAGCTGCAGTGGATTGCTCTTTTTGCCATGGGCTGACTTGCTTCTGCAGGTTTGCACTGTTATCAAACGTTTGTTACGACACGGGAAAAAGTACTGAGCTGAGCCAGGCCTGTTCTGTGATCTGGATTATCCACTCTCTGCTTCCCCACGGGAGCTTTATGGAAAGAGTTTTCTGTACTAACCAAGAGAATCCTCATCCTGAAAAGCCTATCTGTGGGAGAAGAGACTGGCAGCAACTGTTTTTAAAGCCAGTTTCTCACCTGGAGCAGCGTGAAAGATGCTATTAGTCCTGCAGCTGGAAAGACTCAGGTAGGATAGGCCTGAGTACCAGCCTACAGGCTGTTAGCATCTCTCTAATTCCTTTCTTAACTTGTCATCTGAGTAAGGGACAGTATTGTGTTTCTGCTTGTTTTCACTTTATAATTTGAAATTTTAGAATGGAATCGGCACACCTGAAACTTTGAAAATCTGTCTGCAAGAGATGGGCTGGGATTCAAGGAAACTGCTTTTAATCCTGTCTGCTGCCTGTGGGTTTTCCCCAAATCTCATTTCCTATTGTAGGTTTGGATGGCTTCTAACTCCAATTAGCCTTACACAACAAAAACAGAGGGCTGAGTTCCAGAGGATGCCTTGTGGGGCAGGGGTATCATAACTCAATGTTGGGCAAGGCTTTTCTATCTTCCCCGCCTCCATGCCTCCCCTCCCTCCAGAAATTAGGATTTTACCTCCTGAAACATGAGACTTTTTTACAAGCAGTTTAAGGGCTCTTCTTTTCTACTTTCGGGGTTCGCCATTTTCAGGTTTTTGCCACATCCATGCTGGCTGGAAACCTTCTTCTCTTAATTAATGCTGGAACTCTGGTATATCCATATGACTCCAAGGTCTAGGGTTTTAAGAAAAGTGCCAGGTGTCATGAGACTCCTCATAAAACCATGACAGTTAGCAAGCTGAATACACAAAGAACAGTCTTGTACCTTTTTTTCCCCCCTAAAGTTACTTCTATTTTAGTGTAAGGAATCCTAGAAAGAAAAAGAGAAAAGCGCCCACAAAAGATCCTTGTGTCATGAAGCAAACCCTGGAATAAAAGTCTCAGCTCTGTTCCCCTAAAAAGAGGTAGGCTCTGAAGGTGCAGTCTATCAGACAATACAGCAGCTTGTAAAGGTACTGGAAACACTTCTTGGAAAAGCCAGAAGCTGCCAGTTGAAAACCGAGGGTTTAAAATGTGAAGGATCAAAATACAGCAACATTAAACCCTTAAAAAAGGAGGGTAACGTTGAACAAAGAACCCAGGCAGTGACTGGTTGTCCTCCAGTAATTCTGAAACCTGGCTAAACATAGAAAAAGAGGCCCTGAAAATTCTCCTGGACAGAACTGGTGTTTATAACTTGAAATGAAGATGCTGGATGTTTGACTTTTGATTACAAGCAGATTATTCATGTTTTCTCAGCACTGGTGTGTCACAGAACTTAAACCACTATTATAAAAAACAGTGTCATTTTGTAAACTGTGAAATGTCTGTGGCAGCCAAGTCTGCGAGGGCTCTCCCCACACAGGGACCTGCCATGGATCATCCCCATCCGTGGAATATTGCAGGTGGCTGCGGAGGAAAGGTGGGTATATTGTCCTGTTTGTTATCACTGCCAGGAATAAACTCCTCCATTAACCAGGGATTGTCCTGGGATTTGGTTTTTTTTCCCCACTGACAATAACTCTTCCAACATCACAGACCTCTGTGGCCAATTTAATCCCGGTCATGCTGCTCCTCTGATTGCTGGGGCTGCTCTAGAGCCGAGCTACCGTGGGGCCAGCCCTCCTCACAAGGTTCTTCTTCAAGGGAAAGAGCTGTTAACCCAAATTACTTGGCAGCTCTAAGAAATTCTAGTAGGTAATTTCTGCAGTGCTGTCAGTCACTCTCAGCCCCCGTGGCTGCACTGGTTGCTCTGAATAACTACAGTAGCTCTGATCATGAATTACTGTGATTTGTCAGCAGTAATACAAACCCAGGGAGGGTTTTGATGCTTTTGCCAGCAACGTGTGAAAGAAAATATTTGAGTGAAGTTGTCTAAGCCAGGCTGGGTAAAGAAAAGGGAGTTTAAAAAAGCCAACCTGACCTGCCCAGATTTATTTCATGCAGTGGTGAAACCAGCCCACTGCCTGGATTTAAGACCAGTGGATACATTTAGTCTTCTTGTATAACTCCTGATGGGTGTTGGACTTCTTCCCCCTGGAAATTTTAATACAATTCTGCATGCCATCTAAATAATGCAACAACCTACTATAATATCTCTTTTCTTGGAACAATTGTGTATAACACTGGGAAAAATAAAGCATGTCTCTGGAAACAAAAATGTCCTTCTGACAAGAATTGCTACAATTTGGACAGTGGGAGTTTTTCCACTGCTGGAGAACAGAGCAACAATACCACATGGAGCAGGAGACAGGGAATCCACACTGGCCCTTGGGTTTCAGATCCTGATCTCTCTGCTGAACTGTGCAGAAATTTAATGTCAAAGAGCTATCCAGAGTCCTTCCTAGGTTATTGCTGGAAAACCTGAATGATGTTTTCTAGGGCCAAGTGGAAGTTCTTGAAGTTTGCTGAGCTCATCTAAAGAAAAAAGTCAGGTAGCTGCAAAGTGAATGATAATGATGTCCATTACTATTATAAATATAACTGTATGTATAGCTGCATACATATACAGTAAAATACATAATGACCTAGTGAGTTATATATATAATTACATCTATTTTTTTCAATCACCCAGGTGTTAGGAAAATTCCTGTTGAAAGTTCTCATATTGCAGTGAGACCTTGAAGAAGGATGACCACATTTACCTCAGCGTCTCAGGAGCCTCTTGCAGAATTTGGTCCAGTTTTTCCATGGACTCTTTTATAAACCTGTGTCCTCTGGTCAGAGTTTGGAAGGACGGTGCTCCAGTGTGCATTGGACTGACTTTTCTTCCTCCTGCATCTGCATATGCTGTGTGACAGGCAAGTGGCTGAAGGTTAATTGTTACTCTGGGATATTATGTTCCTTCTCTCTCTTGTTAATTCTGGGGACAGGGTGGGGAAAGAAAACCCCTCATACCTGAACCTTGCTGCAAATGTCTAGATGGCTGCTTAAAACAAATGTTTGTCTTAAAAGAAAACAAGAAACAAAAAGAAAAAACCCAAACAAACAAACATAAAACCAAACAAACACCAAAAACCCACAAAACAAAAAACACAAACAAACAAAACAAAAACAACAACCAAAAAAAAAGTTTCAAAGGTACTTCTCCTTTATGAAGTCTTACATTAAAAAGCCAAAATTTTTACCTGGTGCTTTTGGTGTGCTTGTGGCTGAGAGAATAGGTCCAAATCAGTAATATCTATTGCTTTTTTTTTGTTGGGGCTTTTTTATCTTTATCAGAAACTTTATTCCTTTTTCCCCATTAATGTCAGAGCTTCTCTGTAGCTTAAACCCATTTAACAAGGTCAGAATCAGTACAAATAACTCCAAGGATGCCAGGGAGGCACATGGGCAAAAGAGGTAACTTCCAATTTTTTTTATTTTTTTTCTCCTGAGTAAAGGAGAAGTCCATTCTGCTCATTCTACCTGCAAAGTTCTCGGGATGGAAGGGAAGAGCGGGAAACACCAGAGTGGGAATAAGAGAGAGCAGAGGGCAGAGGCTGGCAGGAGCTCCAGGCTGGTCCATGACCTCCAGCCCCCCCGGGGTTTCCTGCCCACCAGCACCCAGGGACCCGAACGATGCAGCAATCTGAGCTTTTACTGGATGATTCCCAAAAATGTTTCCTGCATGGACTGTGGAGTAGCTGATCCATTTCCAGCCCAGCTGAAAGGGATCAGGGGGGCAAGGGCAGCTGAAGTGGCTGTGGCACCATGCATTAGGTGCACATTAAGTAACTGCTGAACTGCCCAGCAGCACCTGGCGGGTTCATTTCCAGCTCCATCCTTTTAATTTCAGCTTCTCTTTCATCCATGTGAGCCACGGGGGAGTGAATACGTGAGGGTTTCTACCCAATTACTCCTCTCTCTAATGGTGCAGGAATCTGGGGAGCTGCTCCACACCTACCTGAGGTGGAGGAAATATTCAGCATCCAAGGAGATTTACGCCCGTGACCTTCTGGCTGTAAGGTGGCAGAGCAGCCCATGCTGTGCTACATCTCATATGCATATTCATGGCTCGTTTAGTCACAAAAGAAATGACTGGATTAGAGATGGTTTGAAGGACACTGACCACGGAGTTGAAATACACTCAAGTTGCTCACAAATTAGAACACTGTCATTTTTCATAATAAATTGGCAACCACTGTAAATCCACGTGCATCAGTGTTGTTATTGGAAATGCTGTGTATTTTATTGGATTGGGAACATTTTGCAGCTATCAACCTGTCAATTATTTTAGCACAACACAAGGTTTCTCATGATGATGGATGGTGATTCTAAATAATTTTTATAAAGTATTTCTACTTACAGAGGTGTCAGGAAACCTGTCTGCCTGTGAAATATTGTGATTTTTGAAGCACTCACCTGATAACACTCCTTAATTGTGTAACATTAATCTGTGTGTCAATCAAATGCTTGCAGGCTAATATATGGAATTTTTTTCCTGAGGTTTTCATAGAGGGGGGAAAATTAAGATCATAGAAAACTGTTGGCAGCATATGAAGGAAGAAGCAATGCCAGACTTGTAACCAACCATGAAAATGCACGTTATGAAGAATAAAGAAAAGATGAACCTTCTTCACTAATGAACTCTGCTTTTATTCAGAAGGAAGATGTCTTCCAGCAACATGTTTTTTCTTTCTCTCTTTTTCTCCCCACTTCTAACACATTGAGTGAAAAAAAAGCCCAGTTTTACATGTCTTGAGCAGATTCAAACATCTGTGATTAAATAAGGTGCTAGACATTAGATACCTGCTCTTTGAGTTTCAAAGTCCTTTTCAGAGATTAGTAAAATATATTATTTCATCCCACAGAAATGAAAATTAAGTCATGTGAAGCTGCTTAAACAAAAGCACAGAGTAAGTTACAAGCAGAGTATATCAAGCAATACAACAATGTCCCAAAATATCTGGAAGCTCAAGTACACCAAAAGACACCAACTCTGACCTAAAAGTGTTGTCCACTTTTGCACGCAGCCAGAAGGGCTGTGCAGGACAAGGAGGTCTCCAGGGACCACAGCACATCGAGTCCCTGCTTTGGTGGCACTGCCCTTCATCCTTGGCCAAGAAGAGCCACCCCAGAGGGGCTGTCTGTGACAGTCCCCATGCTGGGTTTTGGGGTTTGTGCACCCAGACCTTTCTGTGAGCCTGTGCCAGCACGGAATCCTCCAACAGCAGGGAATAAATCCTGTCTCGAGTGGTGCTCAACCCCAGCTCCCTCCTGCTGCTGCTGCTCTTGGCTTTATTGCGTCAAGAGGTTTTGGGGCCACAGCCCCATTTACCTGCTTCTGAGACTGGGGTGAAAAAAGGTCCAAAAATTGCAAAGGTGCACCCCCTATGGTCCCACAAAGCCCAGGTGTTTGAAGCAGGGTGTGCTGGGCCTGCAGGGTTCCTGTGTCAGCTCCCGGGTTCCATCGCAGTGTGACCTGACAGCTCTGCCCCTGTCCCTGCCCACTCCCACCCAGCAGCACTGACCACTCGGAATTCCCGGGGCAGCACTGCACTCTAGGCAGTCTGGCACTTATCCCTGTTTAAACACCACGCAGCCTTTTCCAGCCATTAAATTGATTTTATATGTGCAAGCCTGTTTCGGCAATTAAAGCAAAAAAACCTTTATAGCTCTTTCGGTTTGAATTGGGCCGGTTTCAAACCCAGGTACTAAAATGGATAAAATTATCTTGAAAAGCAAAGGAATTACACTGTACTCTGAGCTCCTCTGCATCATGTTATGAAAGACACAAAGATAATATTTGTATAAATTAAAGCTATTGGAGACGTATGGTATTTCAGTTTCTGCTTCATTAAGTTGTCCTCCAGCCCTGAACATCCCCAGATCTATTCTGCAGCACTTTTCTATTTTAAATTTAATCTACCCTGCTGCAGAATGAAAGCTTAAAAGGATATTGCCTCTTTAAATTAAATGTGGAAAAAAATAACAATGGTGGAATTCTTGCTGAAGTGAATGCAATCTATTATATAAGTTCTAGAATTCGTAATATTTTCGTCTGTCCTTTAGCCTCCCCTCTAGTTCAGCAGTACATTTCTTCACTGTTTCACTAGCACCACAATTACATTTTTTTTCATTGATTGTAAGAGCAGAAGAAGCCACTGTGACCATTTAATCTGATTTCACATGCATAACAGACCCTAGGACATGTCAGGATTAATTCCTAATTTAATTAAAACAACTTTTGGAAAAATACCCAATCTTTTCCCTACAGTTTCCAAGTAAAGGATTAGACCTTTGTAACTCCTCATGGGTTGTTCAAATCACCCATTATTTTAGCTTTATCATGACAAAAAAATCACTGTTTTGAGTTGTGAATTTCAGCTTCGTCTAATTTGTAGATATTGGGTTATTCCTCTGTGAGATTATTTTTTCTCTGTGTGGACTGGGTGACAATCAAATCACCACTGAAGCTTCTAACTGATGGTGAAAATATCAGGACACTGACATTTTCTCTGTAATCCTCACAACTTTACTCAGAGCCCTATTACCAGCTAAACAACCATGCCACCCAAGCTAGCCAGTAAGAGACAAAGCAATGATTTAAATCATGCCCTCATGGGGATTATCCACCCCATTCTCTCCTATATTGGCAACTGCCTCCTTGCCACATGCAGAATTTTCTCTGAGAGCTGAGCATCCAAAGCTCTCCTTTCAGTCAGAGGCCCCAGCTCTGGCTGCCTGGTGGCGGAAGGCAGGGGCTGGGTTTGCTCCAGCACCCAGAGCTGCCAACAGCCATTCCCAGAGGTTATGGCACCGTTACTTCCCTGCTGTGCTCTGGCAAGGCTGTTCTGCTTTGCACAGAGGAACCTGAGCCAGAGGGAAGGAAAGAGGCTGCAAACGTGCATCTGTAGGTGAATGCACTCAGCACATAAATTCTGCTGCCACATGGGGTGGATCTGATGGGAATGCTCTGAGAACACCTTAGCAAATTGAGCCTTAAGACAGGAGAAGCAGAATAATACCTGATTTTCATGCATGTGGAGCAGACATAAGCTTGAGAGAGGCAGCAACCTGCTCCTGGCCACCCCAGGGGCAGAACTGCAGGGGCCTGCAGAACTTCACTGCTAATGCTACTGGTGTCTCCAGCCTGTGAGCTGGAGGGACAGCTTGCTCGGGGTTTTATGAATCTAAACAGAAGGCCTAATTTTCTTAGTTGCCATAATAGGTGCTCAACTTCTTGGCTGTTTCTGGGTCATCAGATCTTTGAAGGACAGGGGATGGGGAATATTGCAAAATGTCTTCAAGTTATTGTCCTGCTGGTAGAATAGAGTTCCTTTGTAGACAGGTAAGTTCCTAGAAATATAATTAGAAGAATGTGGGTGGAAAAGACACACAGAGAGGTATCAGGATCTCCACCCCTGGAGGTTTTCAGGACTTTCTGAGGCAAAACAATGGCTGATCCAATCTGATGTTAAGAGCAATCCTGCTTGGAATGGGAGGTTGAGTGAGACACCTCCCACCAACCCTTCTGTCACATGGGAGCATGGAGGGACACACTCAGGGAGGGTTTTCCAAAGCCATCTTGGAGTCATCAGCAGGTTCCCTAATGGAAAGCAGCTCCTCCTGCACTCAGGCTACGAGAGAGGGCTCCCATGGGGGTTCTCAGTGACAGTGCCCTGGGGAAAGGCAAGTGCAGGCCAGGGAGGGGGAATTAAACTGTGTCATTGAGAGCAGCAATTAAAGAAGCCAATTGAGATTTCAAGGAAAAAGCATGAATCTATAGGGTATATTAGTTAATTAAAACAGAAGCATCATCTCCAGGCCTCTTTCATTCACAGAAAGCTTCTGTTTCTTGCTACAGGCGTATTGAACCGGCGACAGTAGCTCAAGACAACTGTGGTTGCTTTTGGAATGAAGTTGTTAGTTCAGAAGAGGAACACACCCCTTCCCTGGAGTCCCAAGTTCTTGGCTGGAGGAGATTCCAGCCCTGCTGTACTGCGTGTTCAGGGTGGAGCAAAGTGATTCAAGCAAAGGCAGATACTGGTTACAGCTTAATTGCTGCTGCTCTCCTCCCTGAGCTCAGCTATCTCCTGGCAGAGGCACCTCACCCCCCTTGGAGGCTGGGGTCAACCTCTAGCCCCAGCAAAGCCCAGTGTCCAAATTCCCACAGACTCTATTCTCCAGGAATGTGGTTGTGTTTTATGCACAACAGGGCCTTCACTTCATTTCTTCTGCATCCCCCTTGGATCACAGGGGCAGGTTCACTCACCACATCCATTTGCTGGTCAGCTCTGAACAATCTCTGAGTTGGGCTGTTCTCCCACAGACAATGTTTGTGAAAGGGAACCCATGACAGGAGGACTTGAGTAGACTTTGGGTCCACTGCTGCTGGAGCCAATGGGTAACAAAGCAAAACACCAGGAAAAGCTTTACATTCAAACTTGTTTTGTTTTGGTTTTAACTGGGGGAGGGTTTTTTCCTCCCACTTCATGAAAAAGGTCTTTTCCTTGCCATAACCAAGAAAGGAGGCTGCAGCAATTGGCAAACAAACTTCTCCTAAGTGCATTTGCTGGAAATGTTTATACTTTGCTCTTGACAACTGTCTTGAGTATACCGAGCATTGCACTGCACCGTGCATAATTCTGACACGGGAGCAAAGTCCTTGTGGAGGAGGTGACAGTGTCATTCCTTGGGACTTTTTTTTCTTTTTGTATCTCTCACTTGTTGTAATCAAAGGCAGTATCTTGTTTTGGAAAATATTTTCCTGCTCTCTAGAGATTCACTTTCTCCTCCGGTTGAATTTAACAACAGGAGGAGAACATCTTTGCAGGGAGTGAAGAGGAGGCGGGGAACTCCATCAGAGCAGGGAAATCACCACTACCTTCCATGCAAACTGGCAGATGTTTAACAAGGGGTTCTCTGCCTTCCTCCAAAACTCCCCTTCTGCATCATGTTGCCTGGAAACCCTCTGCTTCTTCCCCTTTCACATTTAATTAGTGCAAATTGCTGAAAACTTTATCTAAACTCCTATCAGACAGACAAATCACCATTCGATTAAGGCAGACAAATGGTCCTAAGCAATTCCAAAAGCTGATCTCTGCTTGCTTTGGGGTTTTGGAGGGTTTTTTCCCCTTACTGTCAGAATTCAACCCAGCATTTCTCCAGCCGAGTAACAGGAATCTGGGCTAATTCAGGAAGGGCCTTGCTCTGTGATTTTGTATATGGCTGGAAGATAAGAAAGGATGTAGACAGAGATTAGCATAAGAGACTTGTTAAATGAATATGAATGGGTCCTCTGGCAGCTAAACAGATGGTGGCTGTTCACCGGCCGCTGTGAAATGGTGCTGGTGCTGGGGTTACCCCTGCAGATGGGTGTCCCCGTTACCGCTCGGCTTCCCTCCCGCGAGCCTCCGCGGAGAGGCGGTGAAACACAACCCGAACGGGGCAGGATTTACTCTTTGCCCCCAGCCTGTGTCTGTGCAGGCTGGAGGTGGCGATGACACACGGCGGGCAGGGAGCCGGAGGGCAGGAACCCGTCATCTCGGTGCCGTGCTAATGCCGGGGTGAAAGCAGAGGCTCCCTGACACCGGCGTTGCATCCACACGGGTGTGGCTTCGCAGCCCTGCAGCTCCCGGAGCACAGCCTGCAGCCCTGTGCCCAGCTCCTGCACGGGGCAGGAGACGTGCGGGTGCCTCCCAGGGCAAAGATCCACCCCACGGAGACAGAGGAACACCTCTGCCGGGAAGAGAAAACCAAAGGTTTGAAGGTCTGAAACCCCCTCTCTCCTCCTCTTCACACGAGGGAGTCGAGTGAGATGAGTGTGAACCGGGGGGCCAAGCCGCAGAGTTTGATTCTGGTTGTGTTTAGTGAAGGAGTTTCATCAAGGGCCATGAGATGCACACTCTGAGCATCATCTGCAGTCTGGCCCCAGGACCGTCTCTGCTTGGGGAACAGGCTGCACCACGAAGCTGCTGGGAATAATTCACTCTGTTGTGACTGGAGCCTCCAATTTAGAGAGGCTGGACAAAGCAGAAAGACGAAATCACCCAGATGACTTCTAGCAAGAATAGTCTCCCCCAGGTCAGGAATGCAGGCAAACCTGACCCGAGGGCTAGCTGCCCTCAGGGCTTGCTTTTATTATTATTTTTTCCCTCTGACAAACGCCTGGCTGCTGATTCCACTGCTACCCAGTTTTCACTGCCTCTGCAAAGAGCAACGAGCTACAGAGGCCCCAAAGAGTTAACTCAGACTGAAGACAAGAAGCAAAACAGCACCCTAGAGCCAGGCTTTTCCCCCCTGCTTGTGAGAATCCAATCCCTGTTCCCATCAGCTCTGCACACTTGCAGCTCTCCCAGCTAACAGGTTGTTTGTCTTTCAGTGGGTCGGAGGGAGTCTGTGTAAACCTCCATGCAACTGACTTTAATTACCTGCCAAACCTGCACCAGGGCATAAGCCCACATCTTGTATGTGACATTACCAGTAGAGCAAGTACTGGAATGCAGGGGCCAGAATAATTTGACAGCTAACATAAAGCACCATGATTTATATTTTGGTTATATTGAGATTTTTCCCCCCTCTTTGAGCACTCATATAAATATTTACTTGGATCCTAGGACCTTGCTTAACCCTCAGAGTGCCATGTTTCATCTTCTTCCTTTTTTCTTTTTTTCTGGTATTTTTGTTTTTCAGCAGCTACTCCAAAAATGCCTTTCATTTTAAAACACAGAAGATTTAAGCCAAAAATAACTTCACCTTTAAACTGTTTCATCTGTAAACAATGTGATTCAGTAATCTTGATATATTTACTGTAGACTTCAATTGAAAACAGATTATGGCGAAGGGTTTCTTTTAAAAGATACATGAATTTTTAGTAGGAACATTGGTTTTAGATTCTGAAGCAGACATCAGCTGATGCCTCTGCTTTGTTTTAAATTTTACCCAAGCTATTTCATTAATTATTGAGCTGAGTAACATGACTATAAGGTCTGATTATTTCAAATTTAAACTTCTCTGCTATTTAAGGATTCTTTTTCTTTTGTATCACCCCACGGTTTTAGTCTCCATGCAGCAGGACAGAAATCTCTGCAGAAGAGAGTTCTGGTATTCGTGCAAATCAGAAACCCACAGACTTTATTGGTATTGTTATTATCATGATTCCTGTCTGTCTATCTGACTTGAGCATGAGTCACTTATTACGCAGCCCCAGAGGCTCATAGGTATTTGCTTAACACCCTGCTCTTTTGGGTGCCTGACTGGAGAGAAGTGAGGATCTGGCAATACCCTTTCAAAGCCATTTTCTGCTAACAAACATCCCTGCTGCCCCTTTCATCCACCTGTGGAGTGGGTTAACCTGTCAGTGCACCAAACCAGTGCTGGCCCTGATGAATTTGTGCTCTTCAGCCCTTGAGGTCCACACGTGCTCTCACAGCCCAGTGCAGCGCTGCCACTGCAACACCCAGAATAAAACGCTTGATCCAGGGGTCAAGGCTGACATAAAAATAAGGATGGCCTGTGTCAGGAGGAGTTTAGCAGTCCTCTCTCTTTGGTGTCCTGAATGCACTCAGTTTATCAGCCTCAGCCACTGTGCAGGCTAGAGCTGATATTACCACTGCAGTTGCACTAACAGGACGTGTGGAGCTGAGTATCATTGGCCAATGAGCCAGAGGGGAACCAGACTGAGGAGAAATGTAAAAGCTTTCCTTCAGGATAGCATGAGCAGAGATTTCAGACTCAAAAAGCTTTTTTCCTGTAATTGTTGGCTGCCTTAAATAGGGGGGAAATGCAGATTTGGAAGGTGTGAGGGCCTGTGTTAGCTCAGAGATCTGTTTATAATTATATGTTCCCTTTCTCATGTTTGCAGAAGCTGTAGGTAATAAGTGCTCCACGGCACAGGAGCAAGGAAGAAGCAGTGCAAGGGGCAGGTTTAGTGCCCTCTGTAATTTTCTTTTGTGAATGGGTTCCCTTAACCAGCAGGAAAATTTCAGCTCCATTCCATAGTAAATAAAACAGGATCCATGGACACACAGTATCAGAGGGGCTTGTGCTGCCTTCCCACCTTGCTGCTCCCTGGTGATCAGTGACCCTGCCCTGTGCCCGGAGGAGCTGGTCAGGCTGAGCCCTGCTGCCAGTCCTCAGCTCACCTTGGCCAGGTCACCATAATCCTGGGAAAGGTCAGTGGCTTCCTTTAATAAATTATCTGAATTTCTACTGGAGAAGGAGTAAGTACTGTTTATTTTTATTAATGCAGATTTCAGGTTCTTGGCACCGATTTCTTGCCACGCTTATTTCAGAAAAAAAATCATGTTGACCACAGCGCCCTTGTCACTGTGTGTTTAATATCCTTTATAAAGCCAGAAGCACCTTTCTGGAAACAAATGAAGTCTCATTAGTGGGAAGTCGAGGCTAAAGCGAATCAGATCTTTACATTTTATCAGAGGGAGGTTGCAGGCTTTGATAGACAAATACAGGCACGAGCCATGCCCGTATATTTGCAATACATGTGTGTTATTGCAGTACTGGATGAAAACATCCCAGTTTAGAAATAACCCCAGCTCTGTGTTTGTGTGGACACGTCCTGGGATCTCCTGGCATCGCAGTAAAAGCCAGAGCCTGCAGAGAGGGTACAGTTAAAATGGTGCATTAGAGCAGCACAGTGACATTGGCAGTGGAGTTTTCTCTGGTATAAACCTTCACCCACCGCCTCCAACAACGAGGAAAAAGGCAGAAGAAATAAGTTTGAGATGTTTCTTTAAAGAAAGCACTAAACTTGGTAAAAGGAC
This sequence comes from Orthonyx spaldingii, assembly GCA_013397795.1. NCBI lineage: Eukaryota > Metazoa > Chordata > Aves > Passeriformes > Orthonychidae > Orthonyx > Orthonyx spaldingii. The sequence goes on from VZTJ01003652.1 coordinate 1,085,503, forward strand.
ACAGCTTTGCTACCTTGCTCTCTGCCCCTCATGCCTCAGGATATCATAAATTTTTGATACCAATAAAACAGAATTTTTGATGAGCTGCTATTTTGCATTAAAGCAACTTTACATGCAAAGATTGCATAATAGGAAGTAAAATTGAATTTTGCCTCAGAACAAGTTCTTATTATTAATTTAAGTGTTTTTTATATATTTTAGCAGCAGCTTATCATTCTATATATTTAATTTCTTTCAAGGGAGAACACTTAGCATTGGTTTCCTTGTCTAAACAAATCTTTTAAGAGAACACATGTATAAAGTGGAAATGCAGTGTTTTGAACCTGTGCCTTAAGACAAAGAATGAAACTTTAAAAGGGGAAATAAAAAAATGGCAGAGGACAACTATCTCTAAAACCTACCAGCAGGCTCCTTGGGACAGGAAAAGCTGCCACTTTCTCTATGTGGAATCATTTTTCCCCTCTTTACTGCAGTGTTAGTCTAACAATATTGTGGCAAAACTGTAAATGCAATAAGCCCCCATTGGAGTGATTCTGTTTTAGGCAAAGGATTTGCAGTACCTTAGGTCTCGAGTACACCACAGTCCATCTCCTAACACTTCCACACACGGTGAGGCACAGGACCAGCTCACAAACATAAATTGGCTCTTCCCTGTCCTGGATGCATTAGCAAGGAAACGTTTTGCAGCACTTCATGCTGCATTCAGAATTTACTACTGAAAGGCACCATTTAAAAATGAAGAAAAGGCAGAGCTTGTAAGCTTTTTTTAACCCCCCTCTTCTTGTTCTTCTTCTCGCATGAAACAGAAGTCCAGTGTGGGATCCTATCAGACCACTGCATGCAACGTTACTGAACACACCATGCAGGATTATGCAATAAGCTATTTACAATGTGTGTGTGTGTACTCACAGAACTTCAGATTTAATGCAACCCTGATGGAGTGAAATATCATGATTTAAAAGGGAAAAAAGAAAGGGAGAAAAAGAAAGGGAGAGAGAGAGAGACAGACAGAGAGAGAGAGAGAGAGACAGAGAGAGACAGAGAGAGAGACAGAGAGAGAGAAAGAGAAGAGAAAGGGAGGAAAAGTAAAAAAGGCTGAGGGGACAGAGAAGTGACAGAGGCAGAATAAAAGAGTATCACCGCTCCGGGGGTCCCACTGGCATCCTGATTTTTCTCTCCTGCCGGTCTTCTTGATGGTGAAGGTCCCCCA
>VZTJ01003652.1:1095120-1115739 GCA_013397795.1 Orthonyx spaldingii
ATTTATTTATTTATTTATTTATTTATTTATTTATTTATTTATTTATTTCTCTGTTTATTTATTTATTTATTTGCGTCTCTGCTCCCCTTCCTCTCATCCCTTTCGGCCCTTCTGCAGCCCACAAAGGAAGGGGGACTCGGGGATATCCTGCCCGTCCCTTTGTTCTAAATATAACAGAGTGCCCCCTTTTTGCCCGCCGCCGTCCCGTAGCGGATCTGAAGGCAGGGAGCTTCCCCCCATCCGCCTTGCCACGCACACGCATCGACCCTTTCAACTTTATGTAAGCGTCCCCGTGAGAACGTACCGAGGGAAAACCGGCCGCGAAGGCGCAGCGGGTCCGGCCGGGAGCGAGCGCTGGGCTGCGGGAGGAGCCGAGGGGGATGCGCGGAGAGCCGGGAGCGAGGGAAGCACCGGCTCGACACGGCTGTCAGCGCTCCGTGTGCAACCGGGGAAACCCTCCCGGTTACAGGAAGCAAATCTCTCCCTAAAGTAAAGCAAAGGCATTGACACAGACAATTGCAAATATTAGGGAGAGAAGGGAGAAAATATAATTACGTTTCGGTTCTGAGGGGACAGTGTTTGCTTTCCTCTGCTGTTCCCTGAGAGAGTGACTACATGCAAAGGAGTATTCGGTTTGTAAGGTTTTTTAGCTACTTTTTTTTTTTTTCCTGGTCCGGTAACAGGATTTTTTTTATTTTTTTTTAACATTTTGTAACGATTAAGGGAGATTAGGGCTTCTTTTTACACCGCTTTTATGCTCAAACAGACAGAAAGTGCGACTCCAAGTGTCCATTTTCAGAATAACAGCTACTTTTCACCGGCAGAAAACACCCGGCAAAAAGGGACGGGCGTGCGGGACCGGAGCGATGCGGGAGCGGCCGCAGGAGCGGGGCTGTCCCGGTCCCGACCTGGCCGCGCCGCTCCGCAGCTGCGCCTCCTCCTCCGCACCTCAGAATCCCCCGCAACACCCTCCCACTCCCCATTTATTTAGTCAAAAGAACAAAAAAAGTTCAAGATCTATCTGCTTCCCCGAAATTCGTGAGGAGGGAACTGCCTTTCTGGAGCCGGGACAGCAGTGCGGAGTCCCCAGGCGGAGAGCTCCCGGAGTGGGTCCGTCCCTGCGGGACCCCCCCAGCCCCGCGGCGATGCCCGCAGCCCCGGCCCGCTTGTCCCTCTCCTCCGCATCTCCGCAGAGCCGGCAGCGGCCGCGCAGGGAACCAGGGAGTCAAAAGTGGCGCAAAGTCCTCCCTTTCCCCAAAAAGAATTTCCAGGGGGTCGCTCTGGCAGCGGGTTGGAGGGAAGAGGAGGAAGCCAGGCAGGGAGATTTCATCCAAGACCTCTTTCGCAGCACAGGCGCGCCGGGGTTTGATTTGGTGTGGCAATGCCTTGTGTGAGTGTTTCCCCGCGACATTCGGAGGGGACAGAAGTCTCCGGACAGTCCCCGAGAGCGGCCGGTCCCGGCTCCCTCCATGCCCAGGAGCGAGTGATGCCTCCTCATCCCCATCCCGGCCGGAGCGGGGCTGCGCTCCCGGGAACACCCAGACCTCTCTCGGCAGGTCGCGCTGCTCCGAACGCGTGTGCGGGAGGACACGAGTGGAACGCTCCCATAGACCCGGGCGCTCCCCTTGCCCCGCATCCCCCACGGGCAGCGCGGCCCCGGCGGCTCGGGGAGCTCCGGGGTCCGCACGGCCACCGCGCCGCTGGTTCCCCATCACTCCTAGATTTGGGGAATCGCCTTCTTTTCGCTGTGAACGAGCGGCCCCGAGGCGCAGCGAGGCGGGGAGCACCGCGGGGCCCCTCTAGGGAGCGGGGGACCGGCCAGCGGGGCAGAGCAGAGCCAGCCGGGAGCTCGGGGGCTGCCGCCTCCCCGAGGGCTGCGGGCTGCCGAGAGTCCCCCGGACTTATTTCTGAAGTCCTGGGAGCTGCTTGGGGAGAGCTTTATTTTTACCTGCACGTTAAACGTTATCGCTGCCACTGGGAGAAAGGGGACCCTGTGAGAGCTTGGGAAGCCTGGATGCAGCCCTGCAAAATGTGCCATTACATGGATCATACTTTTTCCTCTCATAATTACTGAGGTATATTCACAAGGTGGAGCTACTGAAGGCGGAGGGAAGCATTGATCTGATTATCTCCCCGTCCATACACACTCTGTCCCTTTCCTTAATCTTTTAAGCTGTGAATTACAGATCGGTTTTCAGCGCCCATCCTCACAGCCATAAAATTTCGGGGCACTTCCTGGGTCCGTTTCTTTGTTCTTCTACGCCTCGCTGCCCTTTCAAAAATACATCCCACAAAACTTGCGGCGTTTTTCTGACTACAGTCAGAACCGCTTCGTGCCCCGAATCGCCAGTTGTTCATTGTAGTTTTTAATTCAGCCACCAAAGGTTATTCTCGATGGGATTTGTATGTTAGGGGCATTGCTCCTACGTGCATTTTAAATTATATGTATATTTTTTTATTTTTTTTTTACACGGATTGGGGAAGAAATAGTGTTGCTGGAGAAGGATTCCCGGGCTGAACAGCCTAACGAGGCAGCTCAGAAGTGTTTCCCCTCCCCGCGGCCGCGGTGCTGCGCGCAAGGGGTGGGAGGGAGCTCCGCGCACCCCGGCCCCCGCACCCTAAAAGCCTTCTCGGGGCAAAGTGGCGGCTGCCGGCTCCTGCGGGGACGATTCCCCGTGCGGAGGGGGAAGAAGAGGCGCCCACCCGCCCGGCCCCGCAGCTCGCCTCCCTGCCGAGCACTCCGGGCAATTTTTGTTTAATTGCCACCTTCTTCCCGCATCCGAAAACCGCTAATCGAGCCGCTTTAATTTTTTTTCTTTCTATATTTTAAGATCCGGTTTTTCAAGGTTCGTTTCGAGGAAAAAATTACTTCTTCCCGCTCTCCCTCCACTTCCCCCTGCTTTCCGCAAACTCCCGGCCGAAATCGGGACGAGTTCAGAGAAAATGATAATGTCATTTCAGATCAGCTCCAGCCGGCACGCCCGCCCAGGGCAGGGCAATGGGGGTCCTGAAGCCACCGAGATTTTAAATCTCTCCCTTAAAACCGCAGTATAAAGATACCTGCCCGTGTTTGTTCAGGTAGGGCTCTGCCTAAATCGGGTAAGGGACATTTAGAAAGGGAATTCTATTACGTTGGCATCCCAATCCCCAGTTCTTAGAAACAGCAGCTATAGGTACTCAGATGAAAATTAAGACGACTGTTATGGATGTAGTTTCCATGCTCGGTTCTCTGAGAAGCGCTCCTCGGTTTTGGTAGCTGACTGCTACTTTCGCCCCAGAATTAGCTTTTTTTATCCCAGAACATGAGCGGGATATGTTGATTGAAATGGGAGTTTTGTTAACACACATAGACCCAAACCGAAATTCCCGGGCTAGCAGCCGGCACAGATGGAGGAAAAGAGCATCATTTTCCTAATTCCTACCTCCCCTCGCTTGATTTTTAATTTCCCAAACCGCAGGCAGACACAGTGCTGCTTGTCAGGAATTTTTTCCCCTATGTAAGCAGCGAGGGACCTGGTTAATCATCTATCGCAGATACATGTGCATGAGAAAGAAAAGTGTTGATGTTTGCTTGTTGGGGCTGATGGGAATGGCCCACGAATTTAGGATTAAATTACTACCGGTAATCATAAGGCTTTGTTTCCCCTCGCTCTCCCTTTTCTGCGGGGATTGTCAAAGTAAAGCGGGGCAACATTATTTGGACAAAGTCTGGAGAGCAGCTTTGCTGTATAAAACAAGCGATTGAACCCTTCTGGGTCAACCGGGACCTCTTCAGATTTTAGCCCGAACCAGTTAAGAGCGGGGCAAATCCCAGTGCTAACTCTAGACACGTTTTCACAGGTGGATCTGGGAGAAGGGAGCGGAGCAGCACTTCAGCAGGGTAGGTTTTTAGGAGGGTATTTTTCTTTCCCGAGATTTTGCAGCGTCCAGCGTTAAATCCCCGCCGGGCAGCGGGCTCAGGCTGTGCGGGCGGCGGCTTTGGGGTTCGCTCGGTCGCGGGGGTCGTGAGCGCTCCCGGACGGGTGTCGCTGTACGGGACAGGGCGGATTTGGGGGGGGATTTGGACGCCCCACGATGAACGGGGCCCATGAGCCCGGCTGTGGCAGCAGCGGGACCGTGTCACTGCCCGCCGGGTCCCCCCCGAGCACTGCCCGGTCCCCTCGGCCCTGGAACACACAAACACACCCCAAACTGCAGCGCGGCTCGGGGGGGCTGGTGCGGACGGAAGGGGGGAGCGACGGCTCCTGACGGGGGAATCCCGGTGGGCACCGCACCAGCGCAGGGTGGGGTGATGCCCGGGCGAGGCTCCACGTCCCGGCGAGGTTCGGAGGATGCGGGACCCAGGCAAAGGGGATTCTTTTCTTTTCGGATGGGAGAACGGCCCCCGGCGCCCCCCGCTGCTCGGGGTTAGCCCGGGACAGCTGCGCGGCCCGCGGGGACCTGGAAGGGGGTGGCTGCTGCTGCTGCTGCTGTGCCCGAGTGCTGCCTTCCTGTGCCGGGAAAGAAGCAAAAGCCCTCCGTGGCACCCTCTGCAGTTGGCTCAGGGTCTCGCTGCGCTCCGGGATTGAGAGGCGGGTGGGAAACAGCGTGAGTTCCAGACCAAGTGGCTTCATTTCACCCTCTCCTCCAATGGTGCCTTGGGCAGGCAGGCAAGCAGAGAGCAGAAACATTCTGTTTCTCGTTATTTCTTTCACCCTTAGCCCCATCATACCGTGAATGCATCGGTCCAAACTTGTTTTCAAGGGAATTTGTCTCTCTCTCACCATTTCCAAACTCTGCAGTCTCATCCTAGCCCCCCTATACATGTTCTTGTCATTATTCCCCTTGCCATCATGGTGAAAATCGGTTCTAGCAGATACATCTGATCCAGAAGCACAAAATCCCCCGTTTGAGCCTTGCTAGGACCAGCTTTCCTCTTGTGCTTGGCTGAGTCCTGCTTCCCATGTGACCCATGGCATCCTGAACTCATTATCTGAGCCCTTTTAGGGGCTTGTAGCTAACAAACAGCACCAAAACCTTTCTGAGTGATCAGAAGTCGCCTTTGGGGACTAAGTAGCCAGTGGAAGCTGAAGGACTGTAATTGCTGCAGCTGTATCTTGCAATACCATTTTGTGTCATTCAAAGGCTTTTCAAACACTTCCGAACTTGGACCACATCTTACTAGAGAAAAAATTCTCTCCTGCTTATCTGCTTCTCCTGTGATTTCAGATGTCTGGGTGCACAGATGCTTGGGTGGAAAAGGTGATCTTCCCAAGGGTTTTGAGTTCCCTTGGAAGTGAGATAGAAAAGGGAGATGTCAGGGAGACAGGGAAGGTGTCCTGAGCCCAATGTCACAGTCATGAGAAGCCAGGAGATCTTCCAGAAAAGGCCAGAATCCCTGTCTGGCCATAGTCTGTTGCCTGTTTTTCCAAGGAGCTCCGTGGGAGGCTTTCCTGATGATCAGATCTTTAGCAGCCAGGAAGGAAGTTCTGTCCTCAGTTGTGCTTGAGGAAATCCAGGACCGTGGAAGCATCTTTTCAGACAGACAGTGTTGTTGCAGGCTCAATGTCCGTGGCAGCAGAAGGGCTGCTCCCAGCAGGGCTAGGCATGTCCCTGGGCCCTTGCAGGCTCAGGGGGCTGTCATTACAGCCCAGGAGTTCACAGACATGTTTCAACCCCCACTGGGACCTGTACCCTTTCATTCAGACTGATTTGTAATTCCTTTTCATTGCACAAAGTCCTGGATCAAAACAACTGCTTATATAGAGAAAATTTTTGGAATTCCCTTTCCAGCATTTGCTGCATAAGGATTTAAATATAATCATAAAGCCTATACCGTATATTCTTTTTGCTCTTCCCACCTTTAGTGCCCATTAGGGATTTGGTTTTGTTTCTGTTTTGACAGCCCCTGTATATATGTATTTGTGGTTGTTCCGTACTGTTTCCTGATTTAATATCAGTGCAGTTACAGGAGAAGGATGCACTGTTAGCATTTTTTGCTCAAAGTATTTTTCAAGCTCCTTTTTGATGTACTGGTCAGGTTTGCAGCTCCTGTGCTCTTGTTGATCAGAAGAGGAAGGATCAGGTTTGTTGTGCCCTTTGGGAATGAAGCTCTCTATTCACCTAAGGAATTCAGCTATCTTCCTTCGCTAGCCCTTCATACAGATCCAGGTGCAGGAGAAAAGTGAGGAACTATTTAGTAGAAGCCTGTTATGCAGTTCAAATAAAGTCCTTTTTTGTGCATTTCTGAGAAGTAAATTTGATCCAAACTGGAAAAAAGGTGGCTTCTTCAAGCCTCCACCTTCCTCCCCTAATATTTTTAAGTCCTAAATATGTGAAGGGAAAAGAAGAGACAAAGAAAGGGAACAATTCTGGGGCAATGCTTCTCTTTGCTTTCCCTGTTAGTCTGAGGAACACTTATTCAGCTGCTACCCAGCCAGGAGAAAATAAAAGGCTCCTGATCTTTGTTTCTTTTACATATAAACAGATCCACAACCTTGAATAGCCCCAGACCAGATGATTTAAAATCACATTCAGAGTGTAAATTCTGCTCCATTGGCCCAAATGAGATATTTGACTCATAGTGCAACTTATCCTTTTATCTTTAGGAAATAAAACTGGGTTTTAGCACGTGTGTCTGTGGTTGCTGTGTGTCACAAACACCTCCCAGCTTAAATCTCACAAGACCTCCAGTCCCTAGAAAAGCCAGAGATGTTTCCCATCACTGGCCACTACCAGGATCCTTAGGAGGGTCCGAGGGGAGTGGATCTGACACGGCTGGGCCAGGACTTGGGGAGGGCTGGTGGAGCTGAGTGCTGCCCCTGGGACAAGCTGCAGTTGCTCTGTAACTGTATTCCTTTGCTTCCAGAGCTCCTCTGCAGAATGGTGAAATGGGTTTGTGCAGGAGAGCTGACAGCACAGCGGTGCTGCAAATCCTCACCCCCTGCTTGCCAGGCTGGATGCTCTGCAGCCAGGTTAGCCTTGGATTATCCTGGGATCCCAGAAACAGTGACTGTGTCCCCCTGGCTGGGAGAGGGATCCAGGAGAGTGCAGCAAGGAGAGGGGCAGTGCAAGGTGAAAGAAAGCAAGAAAGATGCTGGCCAGGGAAGGTTCCTTCATTTCTGTGTGTATTCTAATGGCAAGCCCAGGGGGCATTTCAGGTTTGCTATACCAGGGGAGATCATTTCTGCTGATTTTCCTCTAGCAGGATCAATTCCTCTTAAGTTAGTGGAGACAAAACCACCAAAATTTCCAGCCTATACCCTGTAAGGTAGAAAAGAAAGAGTTCCTGCAGCAATCAGAAAATGCTCATGCTACAGCAGGTTCAGTTATCCCTCTTTGGCTAAACAGTAATATGGGCATACATTAGGTTTTTAAAATACATATATTAATACCCAACATGGCTGAAAATTTAGGAAAAAATATTATGTGTGAACTAATCTCCACATACAGAATTAACTACCACTTTATACATTTTCTGAGCATTGTGAAAAAAAGAGATTAGAGTAGAGTCTCCTGGACAGCATCTCTAAGATTCTCCAGGCTTTCAGTGTGAGTGCCCTGTTTATCTTCAGCATTAACTCTGTATCTGCAGGGGCTTTAATAAGTGTGTTTTCATCCTTCACACATCCAGATAAGGAGCTTCACCCCTTAAAGCTGTGATTACACCTCAGCAACCTCTCTCTTGGCAATGTATGTGTGGTTTCTGTTTTGTGTTGTTTTCCTGGCTTGAATTAACACATGTTTCAAGCCTCTAAAGTACTTCTTTAATAACTGGCTTCTTTAAAAAAAAAGGAGAAGATGGAGAATTTCATCCAAGAATTCCCAGCTGGAGACATCTGTTCAGCAAGTCACCTGATGAACAGCTCCAACCAGCCAAGCGTGAGTTATTTTTATTGGTTCAATGTTTTAAAAATAGAAATTTTTTTCTTTTAATTGATACCTTTCTAGTGGATTCCTTCACCGGTCTACACAGATTTGGATTTATTTCTCCTGAAGGATTAGTCCAGCCCAAACTGAGTGATCCATTCCAAAACCGAGCTGACCGCCTGAAACCAGTAGGAACCAGTTAAATGCTTGAAATGAGGGTTTCCACTAGGGTAACCAAGTTTCCCAAGAGGTGATGGATTTGATGTATAGCCTGTCATGATGAGTTGCAGGCACTCAGCACCTCTGGAAGTCAGGCCATAGCAGCTTCCAGCAAATCTAAAGAGACGGGGTGTGCGCGTGCGAGCCGGAGCGCGGCAGAGAGGACACACGTCTTCATTGATCTCGAAAGGCAGGCTGACCTGTTCTGGTTTGAATCACATGATTTGTCATGTTGTTTAGCAGTTGTTAAGCTCAGGTGAGCTTGTAGGATCCTGTTGGTGCACACTCAGCCCTAGTCCTCTCTCAGTTTATTTGTCAGTGCTGCTGCCTGGCTGCTCTGTGAGAGGGTTGATCCCACGGCTCCTGACTCCCTGAGGTGCTGTGTGTCCTGCTGGTCACTCCTCCCCACCACCCAGCACCCCAAAGGTGCTTTCCAGAGGGCAGGGCTGATATTATGCTTGGTTTTCCACTTCTCTCTGTTTTGTCTGGGAAGACTTTTGAGGCCCATGGACATTGCCTGGATTTTAAACCTTTTTTGGAGCAGGACCCCGGGTTGACATGGGGAGGGTGACCCAGGATATGACGGAAAAGGAGGCCTGGAAGGGTAAAGTGGGTGAAGACAGGACTGTGGGAGTGCACCATGTGCAGGGTGTTGTGGATCCTCGTGCTGCCCATCCATGCAGAAAGCTCTCAGACAGCTTGGGACCAGCTTGCCTGGCTACATTGGCCATTCACTGGCCTAAGACACTCACCCTCCTTGAACTGGGAAAACCTGGAGCTCTGACCTTTCCTCCACACCCCAGCACACACCATGCAGTGGGTGGAGAGCAGCAAGAGCCACTGCTTGCCTGGACTATCCAGGCAGTAGGCACCTGAAGGAAAACTCTGTGGGGACCCCCTCTCCTGTGAACCATGGGAAGGGCTGAAGGCTCCCCAAGGACAGTTTAGGTGGGGGAGCAGCAGTGCAGCCCCCCAGTCCTTTCTGCACTTCACCCTGCTGAATTTTTTGCTGTTGCAGGCAAGCGTGGGACATCATAGGCAGAGTACACACTAACATCTTCCCTTTTTTCTTCCCTTTGGAATAGCTTGAATTAATAATTTCATATCTTTCAAAAGAAAGAGAGGTTTTTTCTCACTCAAGAAAAAAGAAGAAATGTTTTCTGGAAGCTGTATTTTAATTGAGCCAGGCTCAGGAACGGGGAGGCTGAGGGAAGAATTGCTGTCATGGAATTAACTTTATGAAAGAAAAGCAAATCTCCACCCTGTTTAAACATGGGGAAAACATCACAGAGGCATCCTGCTGCACCAAATGGTAAACATGTCCATGTATTATATCACTTATGGCTTCCTTAAGAGTTTTATGATGCTGTTCCCAATTACTGTGTTTGCATTTGTAATTAGAGTGCAGAACACATTGTGAAGGCAAATTATAGAGCTAACTTGTCCTTTCAAAATAACCCATTTGCTCAGTGTGCTCCCAGAAGCGTCTCTTTATTCAAGGGACTCCAGTGAAGGAGCAACCTCCTCTGCTGAGGGTGTTGGAATACACACCTGCTGCAGGGAAGGGAGAGGAGAAACACACTTTTGCCCCAGGGTTTTGCTGTGCTTGGGCCTGACCTTCAAACCACTGAAACTCTGTTGGTTTCTTTAAGCACAGCCCTCCACAAGTTTGAGCAATTAATGGAACTGAGGGGGGTGTGGGAGAAGAATCAGGTTTTTTTGCTCAGCCACTCATTTCCTCTCTGGCCTTGGTCATGCCATTTGACCTCTTTAAGTGGCTGAAAGTATCCTATGAAAGTGGCTAAAAATCTCCTATGGAAGAGCTGGGATTTTACTGTTCAATCCCCAAACACCTAAATACAGGTGAATATGCAGGGCTGCTACTTTGCCCGGCAGTACTTTGCTCCTTCGTGCAAGGACTCTGACAGCAGCTCTTTGGAGCTTTGTGTGCATCCAGCCTTCACCCTGGACTGCCCTCACTCAGGGGCCCACTCTCTGTTTAGGAGCAGGGGTGACACTTGCTCCGTGTCAGGTTGCCCTGAGCGCTCGCCAAGCCCAGGGCTCCTCTTGGTGCCCCACGGGGTCTCACACAGCAGCTCCTGAGCAGCTGCCCTCGTGGTTTCCTCTGGCTACCGAGCATCAGGAGCAGAGATCTGATCTTACTCCAAGGCAGGTCGATTCTGTATGGAGCAGGCTGGAGTCTGGGCCAGCTGTGCACTTTGCCTTTGAATTCAGTGGGGATAAAAACTGTATCCAATGCTGAACCTGGATGTGATACTGCTGTGCTTAAAGTGGAAAGGAAGCAAAGTCCCACAGTCACTACTGTGCTGTGTTTGCAAAGAATCCTTGCATTTGTTGTTTGGTTGGTTGGTTTTTTGTTTTGCAAAGCCTACACTAAGCAAGAGGACTTGACTTTCAATGTATTTATCTGCAAGCAACATTTTCTTCTGTACCTGAGTTGAGAGGGGACAGAAAAGTGTCCTGCAACACGCAGCTCTCCCATAAGTACATCCTCCCCATTCCTGGCCATGAGGAGTTACTTGGTTTTGCTTTCCAGCCAAGGTTTTGGAAAAGTCTAAGCTCAGTGCTTGGTCCCTACCTAGCACATTGCCCACCAGTGTCCTCTGCTTGTGCACCAAAGCTTCATGAGACCGGGCCAAAACTGTGTTTGGAATACAAAAAAACCCAAAGAAACCCCAAAATATTGCACACTGAGACTACAAGTTCTTTTTCCCTTTCCTTTTCTTCACTTTACCCACTATAAAGAAATTTGTCCAACTTTTACTCCCCCACAGGTAACTCCTCATTTAATTTCCAGTGCAGCTGAATTAGAAGTTCACCCCAACAGTGGCTCTGCCCTTGCCAATGCTTAGTTATTAATTCAATTATTGGTATCACTTGCATGGGTCAGGAAGGTTGATTCTTTGGCCCCAACTTTCTGTCAGGTGCTTGTTGCTGCTGAGCAAAGGTTAGGTCACTTTCCAATGATTCATTGAAAAAACTGGTTTTATTACTTTCCCTGGGCATGGGAGAGTTTCTTCAAAGAAAGAAGCTCCAGCCTATGAGATGATCATCCCAAAAAGAATGACTGCCAAAGGGGTTTGGTTAGGGGTTCATCTTAGTATCTACCATCAAATTTGTTTTTTAGTGTCATGAAATCCAAGAGACTTCCTAGAGGAATAAGTTTGGACTTTATGAATTGTGTGATTATTTGTGAAGTGGTTTAGGAAAGGCATTTTCCACTGTTGATGCAAGAGAAGAAATTCCAGCGTGGTGTTTTGCAGTGCCAGATGCACTCCGGTTTCCATAACCGTGTGTTTAAAATACGGCCCAGGTTCACTGAGCAATGTCAAAACACGCTTGCAAGGCTGACCAGGGAATGGGATACAGCTGCAAAATGGGCAAGCTCAATTTTGTTGGAGGAACAAAAGAGAGAAGGGCATTTGTCAGCCAGAGGATCCCATTCGTGAAACACCTACTGTTGTTTGGGTAGCTGGGATTTAAAATATGTCTGTCATCACCCTGTCTTTGTGGCCAGTAATGCTGTTTGCTTTGCTGCTCCGGCAGCTGAACGAGGCAGGCAGCTTTCCCTGCTGATCCCAACCAGGGCAGCCCTGGCTCCAGCACCTCCCTCCCAGGGAACCAGGGAGCCAGCATCCAGCAAAATTCAGGGACGGCCACCAAAAAATTTGAAGGTGTGAGTTGCAAATTTCAGCTCTCTGTGGTTTTCTTTTTTGGTGAAAACCTATTTCAGCTGTTGAAGTAGGAAAACACCCTCCACCTAACACATGGAAGAATTTTTTTTTTTTAATAAACGCCCTTCAAAAACAGAGAACTTTACCTGCCTGATGAAATTGCATCAATATTTCAAGAAATAGCACAGAGGAAAACTATTCATGCTAGATGTCATAACGGGAATTCATAGCACCTACAGGAGAGTACCATGTTTTCTGACCGTGCTTATGACAGGGGCAGAAGACAAGCAGGTAAAAAATAAATTAAAACCTCTTTACTTGGTGAAATCCTTGTAGTTTGTGCTATTTTGAACCTGTCAGCTGCTTAAGTAACAGCTTGTCAGTGCTCGTGGCCCGGCCGAACACGAGACCTGGTAGTGTGGCTGCAAATTGTCAGGAGCTGAGTGATCTCCCAGGCTGTGATTTATGACTCCACGAACAATGACAAGCAAGGAGAAAAGGCCCCGGCAATTTCAGAAGCAGTTGTGGAAACAATTAGATCACTTTTTTATTAGGTCATTTATACAACTCTTCCTTTTAAAAATTAGATCCTTGGTGAGTGCATTTTTCATGCACTTGGGTGCTTTGTCCTGTTTTTCAGTTGAGGGAAAATCCTGGGCTTTCCTTTGGAAACATTCTTGAGCCATGTCTGTAACTTCCCAGGGGTGCACAGGACACCCCTGAGCTCACCCACAAGTCCTGCTCCCTCTGCAGCCAAAGCCCTCTGTGAAGTTTGATTCCTGCAGGAATTGCACTGGTTTCTGTACCATTCTCTCATTCCTGGTTGCTCACATCCTTCTGCTGACCTGTTCTTTGTCTCCTCTACAGCTGGTGGGAAGCCTCTGGCACATCACGCTGGAACAGGCAAATAATACTGGTAATGAAAACTTGGACCAGAATTTTTAGAAGTGATGCAGTTTGGACTTCTTTTACCCTTTTTAGGATTTTTTTACGTTTCTCCTTTCCAACAGTAGAGTTATTTAGTTGTCGTTATATTTCCACTTCTAATTTCTTCAGCAGTGGTTTGCCCAGGGAGCTGAGCAGTACCAGGTCTCATCTTTTTGTAGAACTGCCCAGAGTCCTGCTATCCAACCCCTTGAGCTTGGAACATGAGTTTAGTGCTGGGCTAGTGAGATAACCTCTCGTTAGATAACATATCTGAAAAGACCTGTTTAATCAAAGTCTCTCCCACACCTTGTTTGTTTCTTGGAAGTTGTCAGTCAGTGTCTCATGAAGTTGTGCCACAATGATACTGCCACAACATCCTCGTTTTGGAATTCTCTTACAGAGAAAGTGGCTCTAAAAGTGGCCAAAGCCACTCAACATCCCAGGAACTCCCCAGAAGCCAAGGGATCCCAGCATAGATTCAGATTCCTGGGATGCATTTGAGTTTATTTTGCACCATGCCTAAGGCCATTATAATGGGAATTTCTGCTATGAGAAAAAATGAAATATGAACCTGGAAAATGAGCTCTTGCTGTAGAGAATCTCATTTCCCTCATTCCCCTTCTTTTAAGACGTAGGGAGATCTTGGAATTTCTCCAGTACTGTGTATTGAGGGATGAGGCAGAGAGTTGTGCTCTGCCATATTCTGTATCCCAATGAGAACAAAAGTTACTCTCAGCTTTGAGTTTTATCATTCCTTTGCAAAACCTTCTTCTGTTGTGCTATGCACCAGCAAAAACCCTTTATATTGCCATTAAAAAGGCAACTGAGGTTCCCATTATTTTATTTTTCTTTTAGTATTTGTCCAGAATTCAGCAAATAAAAATGGGTCCCAGATAAAAGGTGTGTCCTTTCTAGCAAAGCACAAAAAAATCTTAATCTTTGGTCCAGAAGCAGTAGATTGCCACAAACAGTCGGCAGCTAAAATCATTAATCTTTGCTGCTTGCCCAACTGGTACTAGTAGTAAAGAAGATAATACACTAGCAGAATCAGTGACCCACTACAAATTGGTCCTGAAAGGTCCACCAGCCTAAATAGACTTTTGCTGATCCAACACTTGTTAGGAATCCCAACAAAGAGACTATTGGCTCATCTGATGAGCCGCTCACTATTGGGCCTTTTGCAATGGCTGGTGATGGATGACCGTACCCTCTTTGAGGGGGAAGATGCAGCTCCTGGTATGGGGCCTTTTCTCATCTTAAATTTGTACTCAATAAATCACAGGTGCAGAAGAGACAGCATCAGTTTCATTACACCTACATGCTCCAGTATCAATCATGCCAACACAACGGGCTGCGTACAGTTCATTTCGGGAGCCTCTTTCTGTTCCAATACCATTTCCATTCCGTTGTGCTTTAGCATTCCTAAAGTGTTGAGCCTCTGCAGCGAAACACTGGGGAGAAGGATGGGATGTGCTGTAATTGCACTCTTTCGACACGAGACAGGGCTTAGCTCACAGAACTCGGTTTGTGATACCCTGCTGTTGTTTAAGGTGAAGTGCTGAATAGTTTGGTAAGGGTTTGGTGGTCATCACACACCTCTTTAGTTCTTAACCTTGTTTTTTCAATTGCTCTTTAGCACAGATCTTCAGACAGAGCTGCAGCAATTGCCCTGGAGTGGTCCCCTTTCTGTGATTATAATATCATTTTCCTGTCTGGTTTATGATATTCTTTTAGATGATGCTATAATCCCGTACTTACCCTTACCCAAACCTATTTGTAATAAAGAAACCATTTCAGGGAACTTCTTCAGTGTTTTCTCATTTCAAAGAGTTTCTGCCATGTCCTCTCTGGCTGGTAAATACCCTGGGACCTTTGCAAGGTATGTCCATTAGAATTCACAATTTATGAATCCACTGCAGAGCTCCCATACTGTTATGTTAATTCCAATGTCAGCAGTTAAAATATACTTAAAATGAAGCAGGCTTTAGAGCTCTCAGACTTGATATTTAATGTACATAATCAAATACTTTCATGGCATGAAATGCGTGTCTAACACTCATCATAAAAACTATGAACTATGTTTTTCAAGTATGATAAAAGGTAACAGATTATTCCCCACGTGTCCAAAATCCATTTTGCCATCTTTATTCAGAGAGAGTAATTTCTTAGTGACCAATTACACTCTGATTTGCATAGGAACAACTATGTTTCATGCAATTAAGTTATCACAAAGTCCTGTCATTCTGCAGCACTCTGTTAATCTTTAACTCAACGAAAAGCCATGTCAGCAGAGCACCAACACAGAAAAGATGGGCGTTCAAAGGAACTGCAATAGGAGCACATTCAGGACTGTCAGACAGAACAAGCTTTTCAAAAGGACACTTCCATTCAGTTTAAACCTACAAGGGTGTTGGGCTGACACCTCCATTTATTTGCTGTAGGGCTATAAGGAAAGAAAATGAGAGACTTTCAGTCTTATTAAAGCAGTATTTGGAATACAAAAAAAACCAAAAAGGATTCTTTTCCTCTGCTCCTTTTACTACATCTCACCAGCACATCATAAAGCAGAGCAGTATTAATGAGACAAGAAATTATTGGTTCTAATGTGCATCTAAAAGACTTGATTTTCTATGAACCAACCACCAAAATCTATTTATTTTTTTACAATTGGTAGGGAGACATAACAGGAACATATTTTTAAATGTAGTTAGGAGTACACAAGTCCCAGGAAATAGCATCTTTCTGCCACATCTTTTGTGGATATGAGATCTATGAGCCACCAATATGATTCAGAGATTTTTCTAGTCAGTACCTACAGCATGTTCAGTTCTACAAGATAAAAATGGTGATTGTACTTTGAGAGGACATTTGAGGACACAACAGGATTGTGTTGGTGACAGATCCTTAGCTGGTACAAACTGGCACAGGGCCACCATAACCAGCAGAGAGAGTCCAGCTGCATCTGTAACCCCATCTACTCTCCAATGCTGGGCACTCAGTGATATTTGAATACGTGAATATTTGCAGGTAAAAGTTTGCAGCTTGGTTGTTTCTACATGATTCTCAAAATCCCATAGTCACAGTCCAAGCAGGCTCTTCCTGCCATCATTTTCATCATTTTCACTGAAAGCTGGCACTTGTCTTATTGCCTTTCATGTTTTGTCTCAGGAATCTTACTTCTGTGAATATGTCTATTATCTAATATTAATTTCACCCAGTTCAATTTGCAGAAAATGTTTCTCTTTCAGAGTTGCCTCTAAATTTTTATATTTTTCATTTTTCATTTCCATTAAAAGTAAACCATGCTGTGAGTTCCCTCTTTAGTTCTTTTATCATGCCACCAACTCTGTGCATTTTGTCACCTATATACTAATAAAAAGGCCTTTCTAATGTATATGAACACATATATCTCAGTAGCTGGTTTTTAGGGATACTGTCCAAAGAAACTTCTCTTGTCTTTCATTTGCACTGTGCTGCAAAACATGGTTTTTACTCCAAAGAAACTGTAAAGAACTCTTTGCTATCTTCATCCTGGCCTTAATCTATAATGAATATTAATAGCACTTGTAAGGTGAGATACAGATTAAAAATATTAAAATATAACTTGGATGTTTTCAAAGGTTGCATGCTGGGTAACATTTCTGGCAGTGCCAAAGGGCCAGATTTCTTAGTGCAATTTTAGAAGTGACTTCGACTCCTCATTTTCAAGGTGTCTAAAGCTTTCCAAAAGTACAAATAGGTGTTTTATGTGAGGTTCAGAAGCACCTTCATCATCACCAATGTAAAATAAAATTGAGGTGCTTTTGCTAATCCCATCAGAAACTTGTTTGCACTGTTACTGTCTTTATCAAATTAATTCCCAAAATGGGACTTTGTCATTTAGATGTCTTTGGGAAGTTTCAGCCAGAGGTAAGGTCCAGGTGATAGATTTTGTACGGAAAAACAAAACCACTGTTCAAATAGAATTGAAGTGTACTCCTGGCAGAGTCAGTAGCACAACTGATGGTCGGTGACACTGGCCCCAGTTTGCTGGGACTCATGGAAAATGGCAACTCCCTGCTCTTGTCCTTTGAGCATTGCACCTGCAGCTGAACGCCAACAACCTCCCCGGGAGCAGGAGGCTGATCGCAGGGAGATCAGTGCTCACACATGCCCGGCAAGATATCAGCTCCTCTGGCAGGTGGGGGCTTTAATGCAGTCCCTATCGCTCCTGGTGGAAAGTTCAGGGCCCCGAGGGACGAGGCTGCACCTCAGTCCTTCCAGGCAGAGCTTTTCCCCTTGCCCAGGCTGCGGTGCCTGAACTCGTGTGCACACACGTGTGAGCACACCTGGGCCCTGCACGCTTCCTCCCACATGTTTGTCCTCATGTCTGTCACCCTGGGACAACCCCTGTCACCCTGGAACCACCCCCAGAGCTCCTGAACCCCGCCACGGGTGATGCAATGCAGTGACCAAGGAAACGCACCCAGTGAACTCGCAGGTGTCGGTACCAGGGAGCGAGGGAGAGGAGGAGGAGGAGGAGGAAGAGGAGGAGGAGGAAGCACTTGGATCTTTGGCAGCATGTGCTGAGAGTTACACATCACATCCTGTTGGATGTGAGAGAGGTGGCACTGAACACTGTGTTAAGGGATGTGTACAAGAAAGTGATGCCTTGGGGGGACCAGTTTAAAGCAGGTAACCTTGAAAAACACTGCTCTGGAGTGTAAGAAGGTTTATCTCGCCTGGGAGGGGGTTTGTGTTGTACTCTGCTTCTGTTGGTCAGCAAGCAGAAAGCTGGATTAGAGGGCTAACTGCTGAAAAAAAATCTGCACCCATCCCTCACAGAAACTGATGGGGCCCTGATTGCTCTCTGGGCGGTCAGGAGCCATGAAAATGTTCTGGAAAATGTTCTCATAAGCTGATAAAAGAGCTGATTTAATAAAATTATCATATTGTCAGTTCATGATTTTACTTAGAAATCTTTTGGCCTAGTTCAGTTTAAAAAAAGAGTCACCAGCTTTAGTTCTTCTGCAGAAAAAGAGACCCCATCATTTATTAGATGAATGAAGATATCAATTTCTGTTTAAACATTAACAGGGTGATGCCAAATATTAGTCAGTTCCTAATAATTTTGAGGGATTAAAAAGATAATAAAAGTAATAGTCCATTACATTACCTACTTCAGCAAGATTGTAATGAATGTAATAAATTCCAGATCAGGGTTATAACAACTTCCATCTATTTAAAATGAATTTGTAGGGTTACTTTCATTAACTATGTATATGGAGAAAATGATCTGACATATTACTTGAAAAGAGCTGTAAAACCGATTAGAAGGAAATATGCTTCCCAGACAGTGATCTGGGCCGCTGGGGAAATTTTATCCTTGGGAATATGGGGGGGACAAGGAAGAGAAGAGGGAAGGGACCTGAAAAGATGCTATTGCATCATTTTTTTCACATGCCCCAAGATCGCTTTGCTCCTCAGGAAAGATTCAGGCAATAACAGAGGGCAGAGACCAGGAAGGGGATGAGAGCCACTTTCTCTCCCGACTTTTCTATTCCCTCCGCCTCCTTCCTCGGGAAAGGATGGATCCGTTAATGAATAAAGGGTTCCCGCCCTGGGGATTTGTGCATGGAAATGAAACCGTGCCCGGTTCTGGTGCGGCCCTTCGGCAGCCCAGGGGAAGGCTCAGGCATTAAAGGGGACGCTGGCCTCATTGCTCGGAGGAGACAAGGGACCTAGCACTTGACTGCACCACAGAAATTACTGCTGCACCTAGAATGCAGCCTTCATTTATCAATTTCATAGCAAGGGGGAAAGGGAAAGGGAGGGGGAACCCAACATCTGACTGCCTTTTTCAGCTCACGCTCCATCTAGCCACCGAGAGCCCTCCAAATCCAGTCATGTGTGTTATAGAGAGTCCTGGATAAAGTAACTTAATACTAATGATTTATACTTAATTGGGCCTCTAAGTGATTAAAGTGGCAGTAATGAATGAGTAACATCCTTCTAATTCCCTTTTTCCATTTGGCTTGGCCTGAAGGCCCTTTCTTTGTGCAGGATTTGACTTGGGGCTAAGCAATGCCAGTGGTTTTTAAGCTTTTAGTAGCACGTCTGGAATGAGCCACTTGGATCATGTTTACAATAAATGACTCCATAAGCATGTTACCAGGGCATTGGGGTGGTTTTTTTCTTTCTCTCTTTTTCTTTCTTTCTTTTATTGGATTAGCCAATTGTGAGGTTAATGAATATGCATTTGGCAACCCATGTTTGTGAGGCCAAGTCCCACGTGGGCATCAAAGGGTTTGAAATGTGTGAGCATAAATATCAGCTTTGTCAAAATATTGATTCACTTTAAGAACAACACAGCACCCTCCCCTTTGCCCTTATGTTCATAAGGATAAACCTGCTTTACATATTTTTTACTTATTTTATAGGACTTAATATTGTCAATTAATTGACAGAATAAGCTGAGATTTTCCAACTTTGTACTTTATTAATCTCTCCCTGCTTTTTCAGTCTAAAAGTAGTTACTATCTTCCTTAAAAAAAGGAAATCCATTAAAAATGTAGGTGTTAATGCTTGAAACATGTAACTTTTTAAACAGAGAGAGAGAGATCCAGAACCTCATGCTTCACTTTGTATTGGTAAAGGGAATATTAGGCAGCATAAAGGGTGCTCTAAGTCAGAGGGAGATGTGTGGAGCTCGTCTCTCATTGGGGCAAATCCAGCTCAATCCTTGAAGCTGGGGCAGCTCTGAAATGGTGGAACAGGAGAGGAACAATGAGTTGTTTATAGCACTGTGCTAAATTGACAGATATTTAAAATCAGTTTGGGTATGTTTATCCACATGCCTCAATTATACCTTTCACTGAGCATAAACAGGCGTGTAGCACACACATCACACAGGATCTGGGGTGATGATGCTGTGGTTGGGTTGTGACAACAAAACTGCTATAATGCAATTAAAAAAACTACTAACAATTCTTGAGCTTCTTTTACACCAAAAACTTTATTAATTTAGACAACCCCCCAGGTCTCTATTGCTGTAGGTTTTCTTATAGGGCTGTGGTAGGCTTTGAACCACCTGGAGATCATGTATTAAAACAAATTATTTGGGATGTTTCCTTTTTTTTTTTTTTTTTTAACCCCTGATTCAGGAATATTTGGTGGTGAGAAAGCTGTATGGAATAGGTTTGATTACATCAGGTACTGTCAGAGATAAAGACAATTCAGCAAGCAGGAACACTCCTTCACCTGATCCCGAGGGCAGATTGCTGGCTGCTGTCATGGGTAATAAAACTGCTCTGTGGGTGCTGATAGAAACTGGCTAATTAATAGACCATTACTGTGCTGTCGTTGACTAACATTAGAACCCTCTGAGACCAGTTACACTGACAAAAACTGGAGGAACCCTCAGAGCCTGGTGAGACTTGGATTGGGCCTGAATTTTAGGAGTATATGATTTTTTTTCAGGTGCTGTCAACACTCATCTTCAAATTATGTGGATGCTGTCTGTGAGATCAATGATCAATGCTCACACAGGGTTATACACCTCAGATAAAGGGAAAAATGGAGGGAATTTCAGTGAATGAGCTGTGGTGCCCTCACACCCCTACAAGTACTTGGTGAAGTTTATTCCTTATTCACCACAGCCCTTTGTGGGGTTTGCTTGAACCTCTGGAGAAAGGGCTGTGCACCCAGACAGGGAGCATCCCTCTCCTCTCCTGTGCTCTCCTGTGCTCTCCTGTGCTCTCCTGTGCTCTCCTCTCCTCTCCCCTCCTCTCCCCTCCTCTCCCCTCCTCTCCCCTCCCCTCCTCTCCCCTTCTTCTATAGAAGCCTGGTAATTCAGTGAAGGAAATCATGGTAATAACATGTCATACCTTTCAGAAATCCAGCAGATGACAACATCACATTCAGTAGTAAAGTAAAAAAGGAGAAAAAAAAA